>QFEQ01002591.1:0-75654 GCA_003316335.1 Hemileccinum impolitum
AGAGTGAGGTGGTCTGTAGATAACCAGACCAGGTCACCGACGGCGTATGAGGGAGTGACTGATTGTTTAGACTCTTGGTTTTTTACCATCCGGTCTCTGGATTTAGCGAGTGTGGCGGCGATTTCATCATGAGACTTTGCCATGGAAGAAGCAAGAGACCCCCCAGGAGTTGTGGAAGAAGAAGGTTCTACCCCTCGTCTTGGATGATAATTACGTGTTACTTTGAAGGGGGTGGTTCTAGTGGCGGTAGTCAACGATGAGTTGTGAACAAATTGCGCCATTTTAAGCCATTCGCTCCAAGAGTCTTGTCGTTTTGCGACATACGCTCTAAGGTAAGCCAGTACCTCGTGATTGATTCGTTCGGTTTGCCCATCCGTCTGTGGGTGGTATGCTGTAGACAGCTTTTGCTGAATCCCCAAGACTTTGCAGAGCTCCTTCGTGAATTCCGATACGAACTGTGGTCCCCTGTCTGAGACGATGGTGTTAGGTAGTCCGTGCGTACACCAAACGTGATCTCTAAATAAAATTGCCAGATCGGCGGAGGAAGTTGTTTTTGTACAAGGGAATAAAATGATTTCTTTTGAAAAATGATCGACAACGACGCCAATGGCATCGTACCCTTGGGAGGTAGGGAGTCCGGTAACGAAATCAATAGATATGTCGACCCAAGGGCCGGAAGGAATTGGGAGCGGAATTAACTTTCCTGCTGGTGGCTTTGACGAACCCTTTGTGAGGGAGCACATCTGGCAGTGTTTGACGTAAGTAGAAATGTCTTTTGCTGCGCCTGGCCACCAATAGAACTGTTTTATAGCGCTAATAGTGCGGTCATGACCGGGATGGCCTGCTGTAGGAGAATCGTGGAATAAAGAAATGAGTTCGTTATGAAGTGAAGGAGGCACGAAAACGATGCTGTTCGAAGATCGGAAGATTTTTTCTTGAGCGTAGTACTCATACTCGTTAACAGCGTCAACGCCTAAAAGTTCTGATTCGTTCATTAGTTTAGTCTCGAAGTTAGGATAAAGTGAAGTGGAGGTCATGGCCTTGACTCCCGTGGAGCCAAAACCCTTTTCGTTTTGTTCTGATTCTTCTAGAGTCTTTTCTTCTGTGAGGGTTGGGTTTTCTATTTTTTTGATAATTAGTTGGGCAATACGATCGTGTTTAGAAATATGGAATAGTGTGTTGGCGTGATTGAACAGGATTACCCCGATTTCTCCCCTATAATCGGTGTCGATGACACCGGCCATGACGTCGATTTTGTGTTTGAAGGCAAGGCCTGAACGGGGGGCAATCCTGCCGTAGGTACCAAGGGGGAGTTGAATTTTGACATGGGTGGGAATGAGAAGTTGATCGTGGGCAGGATGTCAAAATCGGCAGTGGAATACAGGTCAAAGCCTGCTGCTGCTGTGGAGCCCTTGGTAGGGAGTCGTGCGTCAGAGGAGGTGAGGGACACGGGGATCGATAGATTAGAAGAGCGTAAGACAGTAGATGGAAAGACAGTGATATTTTCGTTCAGATTATCAACTGCTTTGCCGTGGTCTGGTCAGCGGGAGAGAGCATCAGCACGTCCATTCGTGTTGCCGGGTTTATAGATTAACATGTAATTGAATTCTTGAAGTAGTTCGTGCCAGCGAGCTTGTTGGCCAGAAAGTGTTTGGGGTTTTTTCCAATATTCGAGATTTTTATGATCTGTCCAGATCTCAAAATCAGTTTTTCCAATTAGATAGTGTCGCCACTCTTCCAGAGCGTGTATGATTGCTAGCAACTCCTTGTTGTAGACAGGGTAGTTGCGTTCAGCAGAAGAAAAGGAATGAGAGAGAAAAGCGCAAGGGCGCCATAAATTGTCCTCCCCTTGTACTGATAATACTGCACTGGTGGCAATATCACTGGCATCAGTTTCTAACCGCATTGGGCGAGAAGAGTCAGGATAAGCCAAAAGAGGTGCTTCGGTGATTTGTTTTTTGAGCGTGTTGAATGCGATTTGTTGCGCCTCTCCCCAGGTATAGGAAACATTTTTCTTTGTAAGATCGTTGAGGGGGCATGCAATTTGTCCGAAGCCCTGTATGAAACATCGATAATAATTACATAAGCCGAGGAATGATTGTAGCTGCTTGAGCTTTGTGGGTGCTGGCCATTCCAGAATGGCGTCGACTCTTTTCGTTTGCATGGAAACACCGTCTTTTGAGATGTGCATGCCTAGAAAGTCAACATCTTCAGCGTTAAAAATACATTTTTCAGGTTTGGCATATAGGTCATTCTCGCGCAAGCGCTGAAGAACTTCCTTGACTATTTCAGTGTGCTCTTCATCGGTTTTCTTATGAGTGAAGATGCACATGTCATCCAGATAGATGATGATGACCATGTACATGTTGTTGAAAATGTTGTTCATCATTTGCTGGAAAGTAAGAGGGGAATTAGTCATGCCGAAATACATTACAACTGGTTCATAGGTGCCCAGGGGTGTAATGAATGCCGCTTTCCATTCGTCACCTTCTTTGATGCGGACATTGTTGTAACCCCAGTGAAGGTCTAGGCAGGTGAACTTGTCTGCGCCTTTTAGTCAATCTACGAGGGAGGAAATGAGTGGTAAAGGGTATGAATTTTTTACTGTCCCCTCGTTTAAATATCGGTAGTCCATGACAAGTTGTTTTTCACCTGTCTTTTTTGGGATGAAGAAAACCGGAGCTGTTTGTGGTGATTTTGATGGGCGGATATACCCCTTTTCTTGTTTGCTAGCGATGAAGTTCCGGACTTCTTCTATTTCCATATCCGATAAAGGAATGACTCGTCCCTTTTTTGGTATGAAGTCGGGTTTGAGATCTATGGCGTGGTCCCAAGGTTTTCTTGTTGGCATCCTCTTGGATTCTTCCTTGCTGAAGACATCCAGGAATTTGTGGTATTGTTTGGGTACCTTTTCTGCTAGTCCTTCTTCGATAGAACGTACTGGCACCCATTGCTTGGTTTGGTTAGCTTTGCAATGTTTGGTGCATCTATTGAAGGTTACGGTTTTTGATACCCAATCTATTAGAGGATTGTGCTGGTAGAACCAGTCATACCCCAAGATTACCTCATGTGATCCTAAGGTTGCGACCAGCACATCCACACCTTCCACATGTCCGTTATATGATAAAATGATAGAAACATACTCATGAATCATCCCATGTTTCAAGGATGATCCATCAGCATTAGTGACGTTCATTGGGTTTGATAAAGGGTGTGTGGTGATTCCCATTTTGGTTACCCAATGTTTGTCGACGAAAGTTTGTACTGCTCCAGAGTCAAGGAGCGACGAAGTGGTTCAGAAGGTCCAGTCTCCCTTTTTATCCTGGAAATATACATCAGTGTCAATGTCAAATTCGCCTCCTTGAGAGGCATCTGGTTCCTGATGTGAGAAGGTGGCTTGGGGGGATTTGTAAGATGAAATACGAGAAGATCGTTCATTTATTAGGGAATTAAGCACACTATTTTTATACTCCGGTACCGCGCTCATTTGAGACGCCCTTTCGGAGGTAAGTCTATACGTAAAATTGTTCAAAGAGGTTTCACCCTTCCCTTCAGCCCAAAGGGCTATATCATGGGATTTAGGTGTCTCCTCAATGTCCATCTCCCCTTCGATAGGTAAAACTGAGAAACGATTCGGAGAAGAAACAGAAAACGGAATAGAGGAAACAAAACTATTGTCCTTAGCCGAATAGGTACCCCCCGGATCTATTTGGCTTGCTCTTTTCCCTTGAGCCCTTCAGCTGCAAGGTGCCGGGCTCTGGTCGTAAATAGGTCGAAGTAATATGCCTGCGCTTCTTCGTTTTGCCACTCTGGGACCGATGAGGGGCAGGCGTGATGAGAGGAGGAGGATGAGGGTTCTGCCACAACTGAGGCAATGGCAGTGGTGGGAGCGAGCAGGATCTCGCGATTCTGGCGGGGCAGATAGATGGTTTTCCCTGTCATAGGGTCGAAGGCAGGTCGTTGTCGAGGCTTCCTAGGTTCCTTGCAATTGCGTGATATATGGCCCTTTTTGCCACAATTATAGCAGTCACGATTGTCGACACGAGGCGGGCTTTGTACGGCCCAAATGTCTTGCATGGGGGCTCCTTGTCCGGGTTGTGTCCTGACTGTCGTGAATTGCGGTTCGGTGCAATATTGGTTGCGTGGAACGAAGCTCGACTTGCTCCGTTCGAGTTTGATATGATGGAATAATTTAACGATCTCGTTGGCCATATCTTCCCACATTTCGAGATCTTCCTTGATCACCGGCTGACGAAGACATACTTGGAGGTAGATGTTATAATTGATACTCTCCTTGTAGAGTTGGAGCGTAATCCCTGGCTCCATCTCAGCATCGATTTGCAACAGATTGAACTGCTGCGTGTACACCTCTATGGGGAGGGACCCTTGGTGTAGAGCTACCAGCTTCTTATACGCTTCTACCTTCAAGACATCAATGCGGAAATGCTTCTCGATGTGTTCCTTAAGCACTTTCCACGTGGGCCAGAGACCCTTGACCAGGTATTGCTCGATCGTTACTCGAGCAAAGTCAGCTGCCCGACCATTCATCCGAAGTAATACTGCGACGGTCCTTTGATGGTCATTAAGATTGGTTTGGCAGACAACCCAGGCACCGATTTTCGTCCACCAGATACGGAACTTGTTACGATCGCCGTCCCAGGTGCCAGGGTCAGCGAAAGCCTTATAGGCGTTGGAGGAGGAGGAGGATGCAGTTTGGTTGGTGATGAGTGTTTGCATGGCCACAGCCATCAGAGTCATTTGCTTCGACAGGTCGTCCCATAATTGATTCCCTGACATCCTTACTGTCGGCTATCTTCCAAGCTGACTCTGGGGATTTAGAGGTAACGCGCGGGTTTGGTGATTTGGGAACGAGGTCGGAGCACGCAGAGGTCTTCGGGGTACTCCTCCGAAGGTCGAATGTATTTTGGGTGATGGGCTTTCTTTATCCGGGGGACTCATTTCCTGCGGAGGAATAACCCATTTGTTCCTTCGGGTTCGGGAGTGTGGTCGTTGGGGTCGACTGACGGTGCGGGGGATGGTTGTCTAGGTGGTGTCGGGGTTTGGTCTCTGACGTTGAGATGGTAAAAGGTGAGGGCGGCGGCTTCTCTGCGGACTTCGATGCATTCAAGCCACTTAGTTCTGGACATATATGAAGAAGAGGGTACGCAGCGTGGACCGGCTTCTGACAGTCCTATTCAAGTGTTGCCGGCTGCAACAATGATCTGCTCAACGAGAAAGACGGATACGAGCAGGTGACGGTAGACGAGGTTGACGTCGACGAGGACAACGAGGATGAGATTGAAGATGGGTACAGCGATGGCGAGTAGATGGTATAGCATATACGGCCCCTTGGCAGAGGGCTAAGCTGGCAGAGAGGAAAGGGGAGCGGTATCACTGAGTTGCAGGCACCGGTGAAGGTGGGTGGAACGAAGTGAATAGGACTAAGGTAAGAGGGAATTACAGGAGAGGTTTATATATGATGAGTGACTACCTTAGGGCAGGTGTCTGAGTCTGAATTAGCTTTAGGGTAGGTAAAGATAAGAGGCGAAGAATGTTCTGGAACGAAAGAAGGAAAACGGAGATGAACGTGTGAAAAGATAAGAGGACATGAGGTATGATGTCATTGATGACATCATAGGTCTGGCCTCGAGTCACGTGAATGTTCCTGCGGTCACGTGCTCTGAGTCACGTGACTTTGGAACGAGAAATTTGACTAAGGTAAATGTTGCTCAGTGATGCAAGCATATGAGCGAAAGGTAAAAAGTGAAAAATAAAGCGTACACAGATCCAAACTATAACAGTGCTCAGTGATGCAAGTATATGAGTGAAGAGTAAAGTGAAAAATAGGGTGTATGCATGCCCAAACTATAACACTACCCCCCATTCGCCAGATTTGAGGTCCAACCGCGAGTCTGCAAATTCAGTATAGGAGGGTCTGAAGGGAGAGTACAGGGAGAGAAATTGCATGTTGGAGATGCCCTGAATAGGGCAAGGAGCGGAGGGATGGGAGCGATGAAAGTCGTTGATAGCATCCTGTGCATGTTGTAAGTTACTGGCCGGTTCCCAGGTGTGATCCACCTTGTCCCATCCTTTCCAATGGATGAGGTACTGTAACTTTCCTCGAGAAAGCCTGCTAGTGGTGATGAAGTCTACTTCGTATTCTTCATGACAATCTTCCATGACTGTGATGGCGTCAGGTTTAAATACGGGCTGGCCAGCCAGCGGGGCTTTATAGGGTTTTACTTGGGATACGTTAATGGTAGGATGAATGGATACGGAGGAAGGGAGGTGAAGGGTAACAGCGTTAGGGAGGACGGTGGTGATGCGGTAGGGCCCAATGAATTTTTGTGTTAATTTACGTGTGGGATATGGGAGTGTGAGGTGGTCGGTGGATAACCAGACCAGGTCACCGATGGCATAAGAGGGAGTGGTAGAACATTTAGACTCTTGGTTTTGCACCATCCAGTCTCTGGATTTAGTGAGCGTGGTAGCGATTTCGTCGTGTGACTTGGCCATGGAGGAAGTGAGCGACCCCCCAGGGGTAGTCGAGGAGGAGGGTTCAACCCCTTGACGAGGATGATAATTACAAGTAACTTCAAAGGGGGTGGCACCAGTGGCCGTAGTCAAGGAGGAGTTGTGGACGAATTGCGCCATTTTTAGCCAATCACTCCAAGAGTCTTGTTGCTTTGCAACATAGGCTCTGAGATATGCCAGTACCTCGTGATTAATTCATTCGGTTTGCCCGTCTGTCTGTGGATGGTACGCTGTTGACAGTTTCTGCTGAATCCCCAGGACTTTGCAAAGCTCCTTTGTGAATTCCGACACGAATTGCGGTCCCCTGTCCAAAACAATAGTGTTAGGTAGTCTGTGTGTACACCAAACATGGTCTCTAAATAAAAGTGCCAGATCGGCGGAAGAAGTGGTTTTAGTGCAAGGAAATAAAATGATTTCTTTTGAAAAATGATCGACTATGATGCTGATAGCATCGTACCCTTTTGAGGTGGGAAAACCAGTAATGAAATCAATAGATATGTCGACCCAAGGGCCAGACAGGATCGGAAGAGGAATTAATTTTCCTGCTGGTGGCTTTGATGATCCCTTTGTGAGGGAGCACACCTGGCAGTGTTCTACATATGAAGCAATGTCTTTGGCTGCGCCAGGCCACCAATAAAATTGTTTAATGGCGCTAATGGTGCGATCTTGGCCTGGATGGCCTGCCATAGGAGAGTCATGAAATAAAGAAATAAGTTTGTTGTGAAGAGAAGGGGGCATGAAAACTATGCCATTTGAAGATCGGAAGAGTTTGTCCTGCACGTAGTATTCATATTCGTTAACAGCATCAACGCCTAATTGTTCTGATTCGTTCATTAGTTTTGTTTCAAAGTTAGAGTAGAGAGAAGTAGAAGTCATGGCCTTGACTCCAGTAGAGCCAAAACCTTTTTTGTTTCATTCTGACTCTTCTAGAGTCTTTTCTTCTGTGAGTGTTGGGTTTTCTACTTTTTCAATAATTAGTTGTGCAATACAATCGTGTTTAGAGATATGAAAAGGTGTGTCGGTGTGGTTGAACAGGATAACCCTGATTTCTCCCCTATAATCGGCGTCAATGACTCCGGCCATGATGTCAATTTTGTGTTTGAAGGTGAGGCCTGAGCGGGGTGCAATCCTGCCATAGGTACCAAGGGGAAGTTGGATTTTGACATGGGTGGGTATTAATAGTTGGTCATGGGCGGGGATGTCAAAATCGGCGGTGGAGTACAGGTCAAAACCTGCCATGGCGGAGGAACCCTTGGTGGGTAGTCGTGCGTCTGTAGAGGTAAGGGACACGGGGATAGATAGATTAGAGGAACGGAGGATGGTGGAAGGAAAGACTGTTATATTTTCATTAAGATTATCGACTGCGTCACCGTGATCTGGGTGATGTGATAGTGTGTCGGCATGTCCATTCGTGTTGCCTGGTTTATAAATCAAAGTATAGTTAAATTCTTGTAGCAATTCGTGCCAGCGAGCTTGTCAACCGGATAATGTTTGGGGTTTTTTCCAGTATTCAAGATTTTTGTGATCTGTCCAAATCTCGAAGTCAGTTTTTCCAATAAGATAGTGTCGCCACTCCTCAAGAGCGCGGATGATGGCTAATAACTCCTTGTCATAGACAGGGTAGTTTTGTTCAGTGGAAGAAAAAGAATGGAAAAGAAAAGCGCAAGGGCACCACAAATTATCCTCCCCTTGAACCAATAAGACTGCTCCAGTGGCAATATTGCTAGCATCAGTTTCCAATCACATAGGTTGGGAGGAGTTGGGGTAAGTGAGTAGGGGTGTTGTAGTAAATTGTTTTGAGTGTATCAAATGCATTTTGTTGTGCCTCTTCCCAGGTGTACGGAACGTTCTTTTTGGTAAGATCATTGAGGGGGCGTGTGATTTGTCCGAATCCTTGAATAAATCGTCGATAATAGTTACACAGACCGAGAAACAATTGTAGTTGTTTTAACTTTGTTGGTGCTGGCCATTCCAGAATGGCATCGACTTTCTTGGTTTGCATGGATACACCATCTTTGGAGATGTGCATTCCTAAGAAATCAACATCGTCAGCGTTAATAACACATTTTTCCGGTTTGGCATATAGGTCGTTCTCGCGTAAGCACTGAAGAACTTCCTTGACAATCTCCGAATGTTCTTCATCTGTTTTCTTGCAAGTGAAGATACACATATCGTCGAGGTAGACGTAGACGACGGTGTACATATCATTGAAGATGTCGTTCATCATCTGTTGGAATGTTGGAGGAGAGTTAGTCATGCCAAAATATGTTACGACTGGTTCATAGGCGCCCAAGGGGGTAACAAATGCCGCTTTCCATTCATCACCTTCTTTGATGTGGACGTTATTGTATCCCCAACGGAGATCAAGACAAGTGAACTTGTCGGTGCCTTTTAAACGATCTACAAGGGAAGAAATGAGTGGTAAGGGATATGAGTTTTTTACTGTTCCCTCGTTTAGATAGCGATAATCCATGACCAGTCATTTTTCACCGGTCTTCTTTGGAATAAAGAATACGGGAGCCATTTGAGGGGATTTTGACGGGTGAATATAACCCTTTTCTTGTTTGGAGGAGATGAAGTTCTGGACTTCTTTGATTTCTGTGTCAGAAAGAGGGATTACTCGTCCCTTTTTTGGAATAAAGTCGGTTTTAAGGTTGATAGCATGGTCCCAAGGTTTGTGGATTGGAATTCACTTTGATTCCTCTTTACTGAAGACATTGAGGAATTTGTGGTATTGTTTTGGAACTTTTTCCGCAAGTCCTTCTTCGATGGTGCGTACTGGAACCCATTGCTTTGTTTGGTTTGCCCTGCAATGTTTAGTACATCTGTTAAAGGTTATGGTTTTGGCTACCCAATCAATGAGGGGATTGTGACGATAAAACCAATCATATCCCAAGATGACCTCGTGAGATCCTAGGGTTGTGACTAGCACATCCACGCCTTCGGCATGTCCATTATAAGATAAAACAATAGAAATATACTCGTGGATCATCCCATGTTTTGAGGATGACCCATCAGCATTGGTAACGTTCATTGGGTTTGAAAGGGGATGAGTTGTGATTCCCATTTCCGTTACCCAATGTTTGTCGATGAAAGTTTGAACTGCTCCTGAGTTGAGGAGCGATGAGGTAGTTCAGAAGGTCCAATCTCCCATTTTGGTCTGAAAATATACATCAGTATTAATATCAAACTCGCCTCCTTGAGAGGCATCTGGTTCCTGATGCGAGAAAGTAGCCTGGGGGGCTTTATATGAAGAAATGTGAGAAGAACATTTATTCAACAGGGAATTAAGTGCACTATTTTTCTCCGGTGCCATGCTCGATAGAGATGCCCTTTCAGAGGTAAGTCTGTACATAAAATTGTTCAAAGAGGTTTCAACCTCAACTACCTCTTTGTCCATCTCCCCTTTGATAGGTAATATAGTGAAACGATTAAAAGAAGAAGAAGAAAATGGAATAGATGAAGTAAACTTATTGTCCTTAGCTGAATAGGTACCCCCCGGATCTATTCGGCTTGTTCTTTTCCCTTGAGTCCTTCGGCTACGAGATGCCGTGCTCTAGTCGTAAACAAATCAAAATAGTAGGCCTGCACTTCTTTGTTTTGCCAGTCCAGTACTGATGAAGTGCAGTCATGATGTGAGGAGGAGGAGAAGGAGTTGGCCATGACAGAGGCAATGGCCGTAGAGGGAGCGAGAGGAATTTCGCAATTTTGGTGGGGTGGATAGGAGGTCCTTCCGGTCATGGGATTGAATGTAGGGCGCTGTCTAGGCTTTCTCGGTTCCTTACAGTTCCGAGAGATATGACCTTTTTTGCCACAGTTGTAGCAATCCCGATTGTCGACTCGGGGCGGATTTTGGACAGCACGTATGTCCTGCATGGGGGCTCCCTGACCTGGTTGTGTTCCAACCGCCGTAAACTGCGGTTCCGATCGGTACTGGTTGCGAGGGATGAAGCCCGACCTGCTTCATTCAAGCCTGATACGATGGAACATCTTCCCGATCTCGATTGCAGTATCTTCCCACATTTCGAGATCTTCCTTGATTGGTGGTTGGCGAAGGCAGACTTGCAAGTAGATGTTGTAGTCAATGCTTTCTTTGTATAGTTGGAGCACAATTCCTGGCTCCATTTCCGCATCGATCTGCAACAAGTTGAACTGCTGCGTGTACACCTCTATGGGGAGGGACCCTTGACGCAGTGCGACCAACTTCTTGTAGGCTTCCACCTTCAGCATGTCAATTCGGAAGTGCTTCTCAATGTGCTCTTTGAGCATCTTCCATGTTGGCCAGAGGCCCTTGACAGGGTATTGCTCGATTGTTACTCGAGTGAAATCCGCGGCTCTCCCATTCATGCGGAGGAGTACCGCAACCATCTGTTGGTGGTCATTGAGATTTGCCTGGCAATCGACCCAAGCACCTATTTTGGTCCACCACATGTGGAATTTGTTTTGATCACCGTCCCAGGTGCCGGGATCAGCGAAAGCCTTGTATGCGTTGGAGGAAGAGGAGGCGGTGGTTTGATTCGAGATGAGAGTTTGCATGGCCGCGGCCATCAGGGTCATTTGTTTCAACAGATCATCCCATAGCTGGTTGCCAGACATCCTTACTGTCTACTATCTTCCAAGCGGACTCTGGGGATTTATTGGTAATGAGCCAGCTTGACAATCTGGGAGCAGGGTCGAAGAACTCGGAGGTCTTTGGGATGTTCTTCTACGGGTCGAACGTACTTTGGGTGACGAGCCTTTTTAACTCGTGGGGTTCTCTTTCTCCTTAGGTACAGACCGTTGGTACCTTCAGGTTTGGGCGTGTGGTCATTCGGGTCAACCAACGGAGCGGGGGATGGTTGTTGTGGAGGTGTTGGGGTACAGTCTCGGACATTGAGATGGTAAAATGCAAGTGTGGTGGCTTCTCTCTGAACTTCGATACATTCAAGCCACTTAGTACGAGTCATAAACGAAGAAGGGGGTATGCAGCGTGGACCAGCTTCTGATAGTCCTATTCAAGTGTTGCGGTCTGCAATGGTGACGAGCTCAACGAGGAACACTGATATGAGAAGGCGGCAAGATACAGTATCGACGTCGACAAGTATGACGAGGATGAGGTCGAAGATTGGAACAGTGACAGAGACGATGCAATATAACATATAGTGGCCCCTTTGCAGAGGGCTAGGCTGGCAGAGAAAATGGAGAGTGGTACCACTGAGTTGCAGGCACCTGGTAAGGTGGGTGGAACGAAGTGAATAGGACTAAGGTAGGAGGGAATTACATGGAAGGTATATATACGATGAGCGACTACCTTAGGGCAGGTGTCTGAGTCCAAATTAGCTTTAGGGTAGGTAAAGATAAGAGGACAAAGAATGTTCTAGAACAAAAGAAGAATGACGGAAATGAACATGTGAAGAGATAAGAGAGCATGAGGTATGATGTCATTGATGACATCATAAGTCTGGCCTCGAGTCACATGAAGGTTCCCGCAGTCACGTGCACTAGGTCACGTGACTTTGGAAAGAGAAATCGACTAAGTAAATGGTGCTCAGTGATGCAAGCATATGAGCAAAGAGTAAAGTGAAAAATAGGGCGTACACATGCCCAAACTATAACACTGACTCCTCTACTGATGACAATGAGGGAGTCACACTTCTTCCTTGCTCACTCTTCATCAACCTCATTGACACTAACCTCTCTCATCATATCCAGATGGCAACTCCCTCCAACCCCACCACTGTGACTGCCTTGCAATCCCTGGCTGAATCCACCCCACTTTATCTTCGATCCCACCTTTCCAATTGGCAGAATGAAGGAGGAGTTCTCACCTCTGTGACTGTATCTTTGTACCTGATGACCCTACCCTTTGCCATTCCATCCTGGAATGTTGCCACAACCATAAAACAGCTGGTCACCCTGGCTATCTTAAAACTTGTCAGCTTGTTGCTGCAGAATTCTGGTGGCCTGGCTTGGCCTCTTTTGTTCGAAAATACATTGAAGGCTGCACTACTTGCCAGCAAAACAAGGCCAACATCCATCCCACTCTTCCCCCACTCACACCCACTCACTCCTCCACCTCCCATCTATTCCAACAAGTCTCTTGTGATCTCATCACCAACCTCCCTCCTTTCTCAGGCTTTGATGCCCTTCTAGTCATGGTTGACCATGGGCTTACTAAGAGGGTAATTCTCTGCCCTACTAAGAAAACCATCACTGCTGAGGGGGTGGCTGCACTCTTTTTCCATAAGATCTACCTTCACTTCAGTCTCTATGACAAAGTTATCTCTGATTGAGGACCACAATTCACCTCTGCCTTTGCTCGGGAGTTAGGAAAGCTCCTCAACTATGACCTCTCACTCTCCACCACCTACCACCCTCAGACCAATGGAGAAACTGAATGTGTCAACCAGGAGGTTGAAACCTATCTCTGCATCTTCTGTGGAAACCACCCCATCTCATGGGCTGACTCCATCTCCTATGCGGAGTTCGCTCATAATCACCACCCTCACTCTGTCACCAGACAATCTCTGTTCTATCTCATAATGGGATATGAACTCTGTGCCCTTCCCACAGTCATCTCTGCATCTTCTATCCCCACTGTCGAGTCTAGACTCAAGACCCTCACCACCACATGAGATGAAGCCCTCACCGCCCATGAACTCACCCATCAAGTCATGGCCTCCCACACCTGCCGAAACTTCACCCCTTTCACCAAAGGACAGAAAGTCTAGCTTGAAGCCAGAAACCTGAAATGATCTATTGTGAACCCAAAATTCACCCCCAAATGAGAAGGACCCTTCACCATTATGAAAGTTCTATCTCTGATTACATACCAACTTGGAAGATTCACAACATGTTCTATGCTTCTCTCTTATCACCCTATCGCAAAAACAAAGTACACAGGCTGAACTTCCCTCAACCACCATCTGACCTAATAGAAGGAGAAGAAGAGTATGAGATTGAAAAGGTCTTACATCACCATGGAGCCCCATCATTCCATTCCTTCCTGATCCAATAAAAGGGATACTTAGCTGAAAAAGATTCTTGGGTCCCTAAACAGGACTTGAAAAATGCAAAGACCACTCTCATCGATTATAAAAAGCGGCACCCCTCTGTCTTCCCTTCTAGCTCCTCCTAAAAACTCCTCTCCTCCAACATGTTATCCAACAACATTATCTCCAACTCTGTCTCCATCAACTCATCTCCAACTCCTCCCTCCTCTGTTACTACAATTTTTAACTTGTCTATGTCCTCTGTTATGATACCTGCTGTTCCTTCCATCCCTCTTCTTGCTCGCCTTTTGTCTCCACCCCCTGAACCCTCATCCACCACCCCATCCCCCGACTGGTCTAGTAACCCACTTCCCAGTTGGAAGAACTCTACCCCTTGGATTCCCCCTGTTGTTGAGGATCCCAATGAAACCCATGTCTCAGTTTGTGCTATCTCTGTTCCCCCATTTGCCCACCATCTTCAGAATCTCCCTGATGACCCTTCCTTCCAATGTATGAGGAATCTCCTCTGCTACCCTCACCTCATCACCACTCTTGACAGTCACCTCAACATCGCCTTATCCCTTTGGAGCCTTCATTGGGCCTACCTCCAGAACAAATGCATGGGAAATCTCCTAGCCCTTGTCTCCTCCAAACAAAGTCTTGGCTATTGCCACAACTTCCTCATTAATATCCACCATGCCCTTGAGGGAGATATTCTCTCCACTCTTCACCAGCTGGAATTCCCTGGCCTCCTCAATGAGATCAACCACTTTCTATATGAAACCCAGATGCTCAACAATCCCTGTTCTCACCCCACCTATATCACCCCATCCATCTGGATACCAGTCAACCCATCTCCTCAAGGTTTGGTAAACCCCGTCCCTATTGAGATTGCACAAGAATGTGCATGCATTGCATAGGAGATCCACCTCCACAGCACCATTGATGGAGAACCCATTGATGCTCCACTCCCTTCCACCTGTTACGGACCGCAACGACGACTGATTGCACGAGGAAAACTGAGACGAGGAGACGGCGAGCGACGATGTCAATGTCGACGAGTATGACGAGGATCAACTGAAAGATTGGTACGGCGATAGAGACGATTCGATAGAGCATATAACGGCCCCTTGACAGAGGGCTAGGCTGGCAGAGGAAGGAAGAGTGGTATCACTATGTTGCAGGCACCGTTGAGGTGGGTGGAACGAAGTGAATAGGACTAAGGTAGGAGGAATTACAGGAAGGGGTTTATATATGTATTCCGACTACCTTAGGGCAGGTTGTCTGAGTCCGAATTAAGTGAGGGCAGACAAAGATAAGAAGTAGAACGTTCTAGAAGAAAAGACAGTAATAACCGTGAGAGAAAGATAAAGGGCATGAGGTATGACATCATCAATGATGTCATAGGTCTAGCCTCATGTCACGTGACTTGTTCTAGACATAGATCACGTGAGGTTTCCCGTGATCACGTGCACTGGTCACGTGATCTTGGAAAGAGAATTTTACTAAGGTAAAACGGTGCTCAGTGATGCAAGCATATGAGCGAAGGGTAAAAAAATGAAAACGTAGCGTACGCAGACCCAAACTATAACACCACCCACCTCCGCTACATGGAAACTTGCCATAAATGCCACCACCTAGGACATACTCGTCCCAACTGTTGATGGTATCAATGTCCACACTGCCTGCATTTTCAACCAGGCCATCTGCAATACTGCTGCCCTCTCTGCTGTCCTCCCACTCCTACTTCTCCTTCATCCTCACCATTCACCCACTCCTCTACACATTCTTTGTGCTCCTCACATTCTTCCATTCCTCTCCCTATTCCTTCTCCTCAAAACACTCACCACATGTGTCCAGTGAATGCCTCTGCCCCTTGTTGTCATAACTGATGCTCTGCCTCCCCACATCCCATGTCACCAGAGATTGACAATGATGTCTGGGACGATACCGTCTATGCCAACACCATGGGATCACCAGGTCCTTCCTACACTGACTTCTGACTCACCAGGTTCATTCCTTACCCTTCTTTGGGACTTCAGGGTTACTAAGGGGGTAATGTTACAATTTGCTTCCCAGTATACACTTTTTCTTTGACTCCTTCTGATGGGGAACGACCTCACTGCAATATGTACAGCATCTTCCTTGCTGAACACTTCACTTAGTGCATTAGAACAGCTAAGTACCATGCTTATCTTTCCTTCTCATCATCTTGATTGCTTACCTTCTGATACAACCATATCATTGGTCATTCTTGCTTACCTTTCTTTGTTCCACAATGTTCTATGATGTTCTATATGACATCACTAGTTCCATGACTAATCGTTCTTCTTCCTTCTTTCACATTCCATCTGATTAGTCATTCTTCCTATGTTCAACTTATATAAACCCCTTGCTACAACTGATATATCCTTAGCTAGTCTTACCTGGCAATCCATCCCTTGTACCTCCTACTCTCAGGTCTCTTTAAAGTCCTTGTCCTACTTTTGAGTGGACACTTCCTCTTACCTCATCATAACACCCATTACTTGTTCCACTGCCTTTCAAGCAGAGTATCCCTTCATTGTCTCAGTCAACCGTCCAACTGCTAGTCCTAGGCCCTCAAAGCTTAGGAAGATCTTTTCTTGTTGAGTGACATCTTGAATCCACATCCCCCGTCTTCTAACAGAAGATCCTCATTCTTGCCCAGGTCTACATTTGACCTCCCCAAGGCCAAACATAACAATACCTCTCTCCCTTTTGGAAATCAACCATACCATGCAGATAAAAACAACCATGCCATGCATATGCGCATCTACCAATGCCAGTTGCTTCCAATTGGTGTCTATCTGCATTCACCCTATTGACTGCCCTATGATTGTTGCAATTGGAACACTGCTGGTTGATAGGTTGGCAGACTGTAGATACATTGGAATGGTATTTGGTGTACCTCAACAGGGTGTTTGGTGTTAGTCAGGAACTCTGTGTACTTTGGGTGAGTAACCATGAAGCCAAGTCCATTCATCAACCACACATCATCTTCAGGTGACCAAGTGTGCATATGCTCTGCCTTGAAATTGCTATCCATTACAATGGTCTGAGTATACTACCAATCAGAGAGGTCCAGGTCATTATCAATCAGTATATTGATACTGGGCATGCTGGACAGAAGAGCACAAGATCACCCTGCTTAGGTAATATATCACCAAGGCCAAATCCCTTCCACTTCAAGCTTTTTAATAATTGCCATTGTCTGGCAACTCTCATCAGCTCACAATATCAGTCCTGAAAGCAGCACTGCTTAGCCACATTTAACCAGAAATACCAGAGACCTACTGGCACCAAATGGGGAAGTGCATTTGATGTAATCCTCCAGAGCTTGGTGAAGTAATTCATCACTGATGTCCCACACTTGACATTATCTCAGAGGAAGTCATCTAGAACTTGGAATGTGAACATAGTCTGTGGCCAAAGCATGCTGGCAGCAAACAGCTGAGAGTGGAACAGCTGAACATGTTTTTCTTTGGCATTTTCATAGCTGTAATAGGAGACATTCATGAAATGAATGCTGGTTGCATCGATGATGGTTAAATACTAGTGATGATCTGGTTGGTGTAAATGTGCTGACACATCAGCTAGATTGGCATCTTCCCAGGCATCATCATCATTCTCTATAATATCTCCAAAGTCATCGGTATATGGGCACTGGGTTCCTTCATGGCCAAGATAGATTTCCAGTCTGGCCTGCTATATATTAGTAGCTGAATTCTCTGAATATGATAATAACCTTACCAGTTAGAGGGATGAATCATCAAAATGCTAGCCAATCCACTGTTGTACTCTATAAAGTGGATGCCTTACATGTTGCTCTTGGCAGCAAGATGTGCAAAAGAGAGGCTGCAGAAAACAGTCGGTGTATCTACAATAACCTCAAAAACTGTTCCAATATTTGGTAGTTTTGTGTTGTACATAGAATAGCACTTTAGGATGTGGGAATGATGCTTAGCATTGGCAGATGTGTGTGATGTGCTGACTCTTAGCTACCTGATTACCTAAGAATAACATGATTAGGTTCAGATGGTGAGAAGATACATCTATTTTAATATCATAACATCATTGGAACAGTTTTTGAGCTTTTGATATCAAGTAGGATATTAGTACTTTGTATACCCTCCTTTGGCTTTAAGCACTGCCTCAATCCTTCTAGGCATGCTTTCAATCAACTTCTGACACTCTTCCACTGGTATTTTTTCCCATTCCACCTGAATCCTCTCCCATAACTCTAAAATTCCTTTTGGAGGGTGTTCAGACTCTGCAAGCCTTCTCTTGAGGTAACCCCAGATATGTTCAATAGGGCTGAGGTCTGGAGACTGTGCAGGCCACACCATAGTTCTAAACTCCTGCTTCTCTAGCCACTCTTTGACCTTTTTACAAGTATGCTTAGGGTCATTATCTTGCTGAAAAATGGTATCAGAAGGATTGAGACCATAATACTTCAGGGTTTCCTAGAGCTCATCCTTCAAAATTTGAAGGTAAAGGTTCCCATCCATCCTACCATCAATCTTGATAGCAAAGCCAACTCCATCCCAAGTCATACAACCCCATATCATCACAAAACCACCACCAAACTTAATCATTCCTTATACTAATCTATCACTAAACCCCTCACCTGCTTTTTCCATACCCATTTGTGACCATCTGATCCTAGATGATTGATTTTGGTCTCATCAGACCATATGATCTTCTTCCAATTATCTATAGCCTAGTCTTTATAGGCATAAGCAAAGTCTAAATGAGCTTTACAATGCCTAGTAGAGAGATGAGGGCATTTGGACTTGACTACAGCTTTCATGCCAGCTTTCTTGAGATGGAGACAAACTGTACTGGCAGAGAGAGGTTGATTGATGATACCAGCAAGTGCCTTGGTCACTTGGACAGCATTTTCAGTCTTTCCAGAGGTGATAAGATGCTGAGCATGTTGAATATTGATAGAAGAAAGCTTGGATGGTCAACCACCAGTAGATATTTGACAGCTAGAACACTTCTTGGAACAAAGCATGGAGATGGTGGCAATGCCAACACCTGTGGTAGATGCAATAGATCAAATGGAGTAGCCAGCATTGAGCTGAGAAAGGATAGTGCTTTGTTAAGTAGCAGAAAGAGATTGCATGATGATAATGGTTGAAAGCAAAGAGGTGTGGGAATTAATTCAAACTCAGATACAATATTTATATGTGTATCTTTGTTTGTACCACCAAACAACAGTAGCAATCCTTTTGTTTTGTTGTAATCTCACACTTGATATCAAAAGCTCAAAAACTGTTTTAATGATATTATGATATTAAAATGGATGTATCCTCTCACCCTCTGAACCAACTCATGTGATTCTTAGGTAATCAGGTAGCTATGAGTCAGCATGTCACACACATCTGCTAATGCTAAGTGTCATTCCCACACTCTAAAGCACTATTCTATGTACAATACACATCTACCAAACATTGAAACAGTTTTTGAGATCACTGTATATATGCCTTCCTTTTGACAATTGAAAACTGAGCAAATCTGCTCAGGGGATGGGGCCTCCATATCCAGCAGCATCGTTAGATATTGCTATTGGAATGGCAGCCAGTCTTGGAGAAAGTCATTTTGGGTCTGGTATTTCTTTTAGAATACACATCATCCATAAAGATCTAGTTATCTGTTGCCTTGGATTTTGGATATCAGATGGAATGGCATAGGCCTCCTCAGAAGCATAGAGTTCTGAATGCAGATAGGAGGATGATCTCTTAGAGGGTGATCCCTATGATTGTCTATCTCCTCAATGTAACTTTGATGGAGATACTTTGAGTAGCTTTGTCTTGGTACCTCTGATGGTTTCAATGGTCTTATATTTGACCATCTTGATAGGAGTGAAGTTAGTTGCCTTGTTGACCTTGTTTACCATCTTTCTCCTCTGGGTACTACTTGAGCTGGTTAGTTTCTTTTGGTGGTTTGTTGTATGTAATGTCTACTGGAACATCAAGAACTGACAAATGTTTACATGAATGCTGTAATGATCTTGACCAAGTAATAACTCATTTTATCTCAGCAAATGAGGGTGGGCTGTTATATCTCTAATCATGAATATCTGCTATGTAACAATGTTCTAGCAGATAAACATTGGGATTGTGTAGGAAACACATACTGGATTAGCCTGTTCGGAAAGCATACTAATGGTGAAGTTTTGATACTATACAATGAGGTGCAAAACTGTTTCAATGTTTGATACTTTTGTAGTGTGCATAGTGTAGTGTCTGAGGGTGTGGGAATGTTGCTTAGTGTTAGTGAGAGCGTGGGAACCACTAGCTCTTGGCTACAAAATGTGTCCCTATGTCATGTGACCAGGATCAGGGTGTGCCTAGATATAGCCATTTTAATCTAAGAATACCATTGTAACAGTTTTGCATCTTTTGAAATAAGAATAGAATTTCAGCTCAATCATAGGATTGTTGGTGTTTGTTTGTCATACAAATAAATATACACATATAAATATCATGTCTGAGTTTGAATTAATTTCCACAGCTCTTTGTTTCCAACCACTACCATCATGAGATCCCTCTCCATTACTCAACAAAACACTATTCTTTCTCAGCTTGATGCTGGACATTCTATTCACTCTATTGCCTCTACTACTGGCACCAGAATTGCTACCATTTCAAGACTTTGTTCTAAGAAGCATTCTAACCTTTAGAAATCCACTGGAGGCTGTCCATCTAAACTTTCTCCTGCCAATATCTGCCATGCTGTTCATTTGATTTCATCTCAGAAGGCAGAAAATGCAGTTTAAATAACCAAAACACTCTCAGAAATCATTTATCAACCTCTCTATCCAAGCACTACTCATTGTCACCTGAAAAAGACTGGGATAAAAGCTGTAGTCAAGTCCAAATGCTCTATTCTTTTTGCTAAACATTGCAAGACATGTTTGGACTTTGCTTATGCTCATAAGGATTGGACCCTGGAGGACTGGAAGAAGGTGATATGGTCAGATGAGACCAAAATTAATCACCTAGGGTCAGATGGGCACAAATGGGTGTGGAAAAAGGCAGGAGAGGGGCTTAGTGACAGGTTGGTACAAGGAACCCTTAAGTTTAGAGGAGGTTCTGTGATAGTATAGGGCTGTATGACCTGGGAGAGGGTTGGCTTTGCTGCCAAGATTGATGGCAGGATAGATGGTGATCTCTATCTTCAAATTTTGAAGGATGACCTGCTCAATACCCTAGAGCATTATGGTCTTAATCCTCCTGAAATCATCTTTTAGCAGAATAATGATCCCAAACATACCTGCAAAAAGGTCAAGGAGTGGCTAGAGGAGCAGGAATTTCATACCATGGTCTGGCCTGCACAGTCTCCTGACCTAAACCTATTGAACATCTCTGAGGTTATCTCAAAAGAAGACTTGCAGAGCAAACTCCCCCTCCTAATAGAATCCATGAGTTATGGGACAGAATTCAAGAGAAATGGGAGGAGATATCAGCTGAGGTATGTCAGGGATTAATTGAAAGCATGCCTAGGAGGATTGAGGCAGTGCTTAAAGCCAAAGGAGGTTATACCAAGTTCTAGTCTGTCAAATACCCTCATACTTAACAAAAGGTACAAAACTGTTACAATGGTATCATTAGATTAAAATGGCTATATCTAGGCACACTCTGATCCTGGTCACATGACATAGGGACACATTTTGTAGCCAAGAGCTAGTGGTTCCCACGCTCTCACTAACACTAAGCAAAGTTCCCACACTCTTAAACACTACACCATGCACACTACAAAAGTATCAAACATTGAAACAGTTTTGCACCTCACTGTAAGTTAGGACAATGTTAGCCTTGCTTCTGAGACTGAGGGTAGGATCTTTGTGGACATTTACCATCAAACTTTGGTCACATAGGTGGCACTTTGAGCTTTGCCAGAAGCAATCAAATATCAGATATAAGAAATGGTAGTATAGAATAGTAGGAAAGAACAGTCTCTAATGGCTTTAGAATGAGCAGAATGCTTTGTGAAGTGATGTTTGAATATACCAGATGGGATAAAACCAGTATTCTTGGCAGTGGCTTCACTAGATTGGCCAATATTAGGAAAAAAAGATTGTTGCTTTATTAAGAGATCTAATCATAATGGTGGCTAAGAATTAATAATAAGCATGTGAACTTTTCTATATTCAGACATGTCATTTGTATGTATATATTTATTTGTACTAACAAACAATACTAAATATCCCATCATTTGGTTGAGATCCTGGTCATCAGTTTAAAAGCTCAAAAACCCTTTCCATGACATTACTGGTTTTAAATGGCTGTACCTTAGCAGCATGTGAATGGAATCACATGACCCCAGGGGGCAATATTGTAGCCAAGAGTGTATACCATTTATACCTCCATCAAAGCTAAGCATTATTCCCACACTATTAGCTGATATTCATCATACATTACATATGAGGCCAACATGGAAAGGGTTTTTGGAGTCACTGTAGTTAACTTGGGATTTCTCCCTAAGAACACAATGGCTTTCCTCCTCCATTCCTTGTTTGGTTGAGTGATACTCTATGCCTATGCTCTCTTCTTGAGCAATGACCTCTGTGCTCATGCATAAGTCTTAGGGTTGTTTCACTAGTGAAACAACCCAAACACAAATCCCAAGGGATAGTGCATAGATCATCATACTCCAATCAAATGAAGAGGAAGAGGAGTGAAGGAATGAGTTCTGACTCAGATGTTGAGCTCTTGTTATGGGGAAACATCAAGTTGATTAAACTAGAGACTAAGACTACTATACAGTGTCCTTATACAGTGGCTCAAAAAAGTGTCCCAATGTTGAGCCATTTTGGAAAGATTTGGATATTGTAAGAGACCAAGAATGAATTAGGTAATGTGCTTGCAGGATGGATGTCTGTACTAGCTCTTAGCTTTCCAACACTACTCTTGGCATGTGATTTGGTTACCATGGGAGGGAGATACAACCATTTCAAAATGACATGTCATTGGGACACTTATTTGACCCTATATTACAGTATGGATTTTAGTACTTTGTATGCCCTCCTTTTGCTTGTATCACTGCCTCAAGTCTTCTAGGCATACTTTCAATTAGCTTTTGACACTCCCT
This sequence comes from Hemileccinum impolitum, assembly GCA_003316335.1. Taxonomy (NCBI): domain Eukaryota; kingdom Fungi; phylum Basidiomycota; class Agaricomycetes; order Boletales; family Boletaceae; genus Hemileccinum; species Hemileccinum impolitum. Next base: position 22,626 of record QFEQ01002591.1, read on the forward strand.
AACCTCTATCTTCCCCAACTCAACCTTAATTCTCTTCCAAAGTTCCCAAACTTCTAGTACTGGCCTTTCATAGGTATTGAGTCTTTTTTTGAGATGTTGCCAAAGATGCTCAATGGGACTGAGGTCTGGTGACTGTTGTTATAGTTTGAGCACACATACATCCTCATTTTACTTTTTATCTTTCGCTCATATGCCTAGTATCACTGAGCACTGTTTACCTTAGTTGTTTTCTCTTTCCAAAGTCACATGACCAAGTGCATGTGACCACAGGAACATGCAGGTGACCTGAGGCTGGACCCATGACATCATTAATGATGTCATGCCTCATGTTCCTTATCTTCTCTCATGTTTATTTCTCTTCTCTTCTTTTTTCCAGAATGTTCTATCTCTTATCTTCACCTGCCCTAAACTTAATTCAGACTCAGATACTTGCCCTAAAGTACTCGGTTGTTACTATATAAACCCTTCCTGTAATTCCCTCATACTTTAGTCCTATTCACTTCATTCCACCCACCTTCAATGGTGCCTGCAACTCAGTGGTACTACTCTCTTCTTCCTTGCCAGCCTAGCCCTCTGCTTGGGGCCACTTTATGTTATATTGTCTCGTCTCTGTCACCATACCCATCTTTAACCTTGTGCTCATAATCCTCATCAACATCAACATCAAAAGTCGCCACCTCCTCATCTCTGTGTTCCTCACTGAACTAGTTGTTGCAGTCTGTAACACTTGAATAGGACTTTCCCGAAGCCGAACACGCTACATTCCCCTTCTTGTTTTATGTCCAGAACTAAGTGGCTTGCACGTATTGAAGTGCAGAGAGAAGCCGTTGCCTTAGTGTTTTATCATCTCAATGTATAGAGACTATGTACTCCATTCCCTGCTCCATCCGTTAATCCAAACAACACAACCCCCAAACTGGAAGGGACCAACAGCCTTTTCTTAAGGTGAAAGAAAATCTGTACCTGACGAGTGTACGTACAAGACCCCCACTACATCCGCTCTCATTACCACCATCTTTGGGACCTTGGCATTCCCAACTTTTCTGTACTCCATCCTCACACCACCCTTCAACCCAACCAATGGTATCTTTGAATCCCCAGAGTTCACTTGGAAGATAGTGAACAGTAAGGATGTCAGGGAACCAACTCTGGGATGATCTGTTAAAGCAAATGACCCTCATGGCCATGGCCATACAAACCCTTATCCAAAATCAGACGACTACCTCCTTCTCCTCCTTGAATGCATACAAGGCTTTTGCTAATCCTGGCACCTGGGATGGCGATCGAAACAAGTTCCACATATGGTGGACTAAGATCGGTGCATGGGTAGACTGCCAGCCCAACCTAGATGACCACCAGAGGATGGTTGCAGTTCTCCTTTGAATGAACAGGAGGGCCGTAGATTTTGCTTGAGTAACAATCAAGCAGTATCTCATCAAAGGACTCTGGCCTACATGGAAGGTCCTAAAAGAACACATTGAGAAACACTTTTGTATTGATGTGCTAAAGATAGAGGCATATAAGAAGTTGGTTGTGCTGCGACAAGGGGCCCTCCCCATAGAGGTGTATATGCAGCAGTTCAACCTGCTTCAGATCAATGCAGAGATGGAGCCAGGCATTGTGCTCTAACTCTATAAAGAGAGTATCGACTACAACATCTACCTGCAAGTCTGCCTCTGTCATCCCGCCATCAAAGAAGACCTCAAAACGTGGGAGGAAACCGCCATCGAGGTCAGTAAAATGTTCCATCGAATTCACCTGGAAAGAAGCAAGTCCGGCTTCATCCCACATAACCAATATTGTTCTGAACCACAATTCATGGCTGGCAGAACACAACCCGGTCAAGGTGCTCCTATGCAGGACATCCATGCTCTCCAAGGACCACCTCAGATGGATAACCGCAATTGTTACAATTGTAGAAAGAAAGGGCACATCTCTCGGAACTGCAAGGAATTGAGAAAGCCAAGAGCATGCCCGTCCTTTGATCCAATGACCAGCAGGACTTCCTACCCACAATCTTGACAGAATCATGAGATACCGCTCGCCCTAACAGCCATTGCCTCCGTCGTAGCTGAATCTGACTCCTTCTCCTCCTCCATTCTGGCTTGGCAAAACAAAGAAGCCCAAGCTTATTATTTTGACTTGTTTATGACCCAAGTGTGGCACTTAGCAGCCGAAGGACTAAAGGGAAAAGAGTAAGCCGAATAGATCCAGGGGGTACCTATTCGGCTAAGAACAATAACTTTCTTTCTTCAATTCCATTTTCTTTGTCTTCTCCGAATCATTTTTCTTGTTTACCAGTTAAAGGGGAGATGGACAGAGAGGTAGTTGAGGAAGAAACCTCTTTGAATGATTTTACTTATGGACTCACTTCTGAAAGGGCATCTCATTTGAGTGCAACACCGGAAAATAATAGTGTGCTTAATTCCCTATTGAATGAATGATCTTCCCAAATTTCCTCTTACAAATCCCCCCTGTCATTGTTTTCTCACAAAGAACCAGATGCCTCTCAAGGAGGCAAATTTGATATTGACACTAACATTTATTTTCAAGATAAAAAAGGAGAGTGGACCTTTCGAACCACTTCATCACTCCTCAACTCGGGAGCTGTACAAACTTTCATCGACAAGCATTGGGTAACAGAGATGGGTATTACAACACACCCCCTCTCTAACCCAATGAATGTTAGCAATGCAGATGGATCTTCCTCAAAGCATGGAATGATCCATGAGTATGTATCAATAGTTCTTTCCTACAATGGACATTCTGAAGGAGTGGATGCACTGGTCACAACCTTAGGGTCTCATGAAGTAATCCTAGGATACGACTGGTTTTACCATCACAATCCACTCATTGACTGGGTAGAGAAAATGGTAATATTTAACAGGTGTACCAAACACTGCAAAGCCAACCAAACGAAGCAATGGGTCCTGGTTAGATCTATTGAAGAAGACCTTGCAGAAAAGGTACCAAAACAATACCATGAATTCTTAGACGTATTTAGCAAAGAGGAATCCAAATGGATGCTGGTTCACAAACCTTGAGACCACGCCATCAACCTCAAACCTGACTTTGTTCTAAAAAAGGGATAGGTTATCCCACTCTCTGATACCAAAATAGAAGAAGTCTGGAACTTCATTGCATCTGAACAAGAAAAGGGTTACATTCACCCATCAAAATCCCCACAAATGGCTCCAGTATTTTTCATTCCAAAGAAAACTGGCAAAAAACAGCTGGTTATGGACTATTGCTATTTAAACGAAGGAACTGTAAAAAACTCTTATCCTTTACCACTCATTTCCTCTCTTGTAGATCAGTTAAAAGGTGCCAATAAATTCACATGCCTCAACCTGAGATGGGGATACAACAATGTCCACATCAAAGAAGGTGACAAGTGGAAAGCCACCTTTGTCACTCCTTTGGGTGCCTACGAACCTGTGGTTATGTATTTTGGCATGACAAACTCACCACCTACCTTCCAACAGATGATGAATGACATCTTCAACGACATGTACACCATCGTAATCGTCTACCTGGATGACATGTGTATCTTCACACACAAAAAGTTGGATGAAGAACACTCAGAAATTATCAAGGAAGTTCTCCAACATCTCCATGAGAACAACCTTTATGCCAAACCAGAAAAATGTATATTTAACACTGATGATGTAGATTTCCTAGGGATGCACGTCTGCAAAGATGGTGTCACCATGCAAACAAAGAAAGTCGACGCCATTCTGGAATGGCTAGCACCGACGAAACTCAAACAGCTCTAATCATTTCTCAGTCTTTGTAATTATTATTGATGATTCATCAACGGCTTTGGACAAATTGTGCATCCTCTCAATGACCTTACCAAGAAGAACATACCCTACACCTGGGGGGCTGCACAACAAAATGCATTCAATACACTTAAAAAACAATTCACTGAAGCCCCACTACTCACTTACCCTGACCCCACCCACCCAATGTGTTTGGAAACCAATGCTAGCAACATTGCCACGGGGGCAGTATTATTGATTCAAGAGGAGGACAATTTGTGGCGTCCTTATGCTTTCCTTTCATATTCTTTTTCTTCCACTGAATGCAATTACCCGGTCTATGACAAGGAATTGCTAGCCATTATACATGCTCTTGAGGAGTGGTGACACTATCTTCTTGGAAAAACTGACTTCGAGATTTGGACAGATCATAAGAATCTTGAATATTGGAAAAAACCTCAAACCTTGTCAGGATGACAAGCTCGCTGGCACGAACTCCTCCAAGAATTTAACTATACTTTGATTTACAAACCTGGCAACACAAATGGATGTGCCAATGCTCTTTCTCATCGCCTGGATCATGGTGATGCGGTCAATAACCTTAATGAAAATATCACAGTCTTTCCCTCAACAGTTCTACACTCTTCTAATTTATCTATCCCCGTGTCACTTACCTCTCCTCACGCTCACCTCCCCACCAAGGGTTTCTCTGCAGTGGCAGGCTTTGACCTGTATTCTACCACCAATTTCAACATTCCTGCCCATGACCAACTCCTCATACTCACCCATGTCAAAATCCAACTTCCCCTTGGAACATATGGCAGGATTGCCCCCCATTCAGACCTTGCCTTCAAGCACAAAATTGACATCATGGCCAGAGTCATTGATGCTGATTATAGGGGAGAAATTGGGGTTATCCTGTTTAACCATACTGACACACTGTTTCACATATCTAAGCATGATTGTATTGTGCAACTCATCATTGAAAAAATAGAAAACCCAACATTAACTGAAGAAACAACTCTAGATGAGTCAGAATGAAACAACAAAGGTTTTGGCTCTATGGGAGTCAAAGCAATAGCCTCTACTTCTCTTTATCCTAACTTCAAAATGAAACTAATGACAGAATCAGAACAATTAGGTGTTGATGCCATCAACAAGTATGAATATTATGCTCAAGACAAACTTTTCCAATCTTCGAACAGCATAGTTTTTGTGCCACCTTCTCTTTACAACAAACTTATTTCCCTTTTTCATGATTCTCCAATGGCAGGCCACCCCAGTTGAGACCGAACCATTAGCGCCATTAAACAATTTTATTGGTGGCCAGACATGGCCAAAGACATTGCATCCTATATAGAACACTGTCAGGTGTGCTTCCTCACGAAGGGTTCGTCAAAGCCACCAGCAGGAAAGTTAATATCTCTCCCTATTCCTTCCTGTCCATGGATGGATATATCTATCAAATTCATCACAGGCTTCCCTATCTCTAAAGGGTACAATGCCATTGGCATTGTAGTTGATCATTTTTCAAAAGAAATTGTCCTTTTCCCTTGCACAAAAACAACTTCATTCACTGATCTGGCCCTTTTATTTAGAGATCATGTGTGGTGTATCCACAGACTTCCTAACACTATCATCTCAGACAGGGGACCACAGTTCATATCAGAATTCACCAAGGAGCTCTGCAAAGCTTTGGGGATTCAGCAGAAATTGTCGACAGCATACCACCCACAGATGGACAGACAAATGGAACGGATCAATCAGGAGGTACTGGCATACCTTAGAGTGTACGTTGCAAAAAGGCAAGACTCTTGGAGTGATTGGCTCAAGATGGCACAATTTGTGCACAACTCTTCCCTTACCACTGCCACTGGTGCAACCCCCTTCCAAGTCACATGTAATTATCAACCATGTCTAGGGGTTGAACCCTCATCCTCCACTACCCCTAGGGGGTCCCTCACTTCTTCTATGGCAAAATCACATGATGACATTGCTGCCACACTCACTAAATCCAGAGACCAGATGGTTCAAAACCAAGAGTCTAAACAATCTGTCACTCCTTCATATGCCATTGGTGACCTGGTCTGGCTATCCACCGACCACCTCACACTCCTGTACCCTGCCCGTAAATTAACACAAAAATTCATTGGTCCTTATCGTATCACCGCTGTTCTTCCTAATGCCATCACTCTCCACCTCCCCACATCCATCTCCATTCATCCAACGGTTAATGTCTCCTATATTAAACCCTATAAAGCCCCACTGGTTGGTCAGCCCATATTTAAACCCGATGCCATTACAGTTACAAAAGACCATCACAAAGAATATGAGGTCAATTTCATTGCTGCCAGTAGGCTTTCATGCAGAAAGTTACAATACCTCATCTATTGGAAAGGATGGGACAAGGTGGATTGCACCTGGGAACCTGCTGATAATCTGAAACACGTGCAAGATGCTATCAATGACTTCTATAAATCCCATCCCTCTGCACCATGCCCCATTCAGGGTATCTCCGATATGCAATTCCTCTCCCTATTTTCTCCCTTTGGACCCTCCTATACTGAATTCACAGACTCATGGTTGGATCTTGAATCTGATGAATGGGGGGTAGTGTTATAGTTTGGGCATGTGTACACCATTTTACTTTTTATCTTTCACTCATATGCCTAGCATCACTGAGCACTGTTTACCTTAGTCATTTTCTCTTTCCAAAGTCATGTGACCAAGTGCATGTGACCACAGGAACATGCAGGTGACCTGAGGCTGGACCCATGACATCATCAATGATGTCATGCCTCATATTCCTTATCTTCTCTCATGTTTATTTCTCTTCTCTTCTTTTCTTCCAGAATGTTCTATCTCTTATCTTCACCTGCCCTAAACTTAATTCAGACTCAGATACTTGCCCTAAAGTACTCGGTTGTTACTATATAAACCCTTCCTGTAATTCCCTCATACTTTAGTCCTATTCACTTCATTCCACCCACCTTCAATGGTGCCTGCAACTCAGTGGTACTACTCTCTTCTTCCTTGCCAGCCTAGCCCTCTGCTTGGGGCCACTTTATGTTATATTGTCTCGTCTCTGTCACCATACCCATCTTCAACCTCATACTCATAATCCTCATCAACTTCAACACCAAAAGTCACTACCTCCTCGTCTCCGTGTTTCTCATTGAACTAGTCATTGCAGTCCATAACAACTGTGCTGGCCAGTCAAGGAGTCTAATCCCTTGAGTTTTGAACCAATTTTGAGCCCTTTTGGAGGAGTGTTTAGGGTCATTATCTTGTTGAAAGATAATGCTTTCCTTAGGAATCCCAGAATTCTTCATGCTAGGAAGCAGATTGTCCTCTAGAATGGACACATACTGCTCAGCATCCATTCTCCCCTCCACCTCTGCAAGTATTCCCACTCCATTCCAGTCCATGCATCCCCAAACCATCAAGGAACCTCCTCCAAACTTCATTGTTCCCTAGATCTCTCTGTCCTATAAAGGCTCACCTCCCTTTTTCCAGATATACATCCTTCCATCTGATCCAATCCTGTTGAATTTTGTCTCATCTGACCATATAACTCTGGTCCAGTCCTCCACAGTCCAGTTCTTGTACTTGAGAGCAAAGTCTAGTCTTCTCTTTCTATACTTGATAGACAAAAGAGGCTTTTTTTTCTTGACCACAGCCTTTAATGATGCAGCCTTGAGAACATTGCAAACAGTTTGAGTAGAGATGGGAGAGGAGAGGGAAGAATTGATCAAATGAGTGGCTTGGACAGCATTGTCAGCCTTTCCAGTGGGAATGCTAGTAACAATTCTTCTCTTGTTATGAGAAGAAAGCTTGAAAGGACATCCTAACTTGATATTCTCCTTTTCTGGAAGAATCTCCTTGATTACTCTGGCCACAGTGGACTTCCCTAGGCCAGTTTGGGATGCAATCTGTCTAGCAGAGAGACCAGATTCAGAGAGAAAAAGGATATTAGCTTTAACAGAGGCAAAAATGGGCTTCATGATATGGTAAGGCCAATTGAAGTGGGACACTAGGTATTTATATTGCTTGGGATTATGTCAATTACATAATTACACAGCTTGGTAACATAGCAACCATCAATAGCTATCAAATACCTGTATTATATATAACATAATGATGATCAAATATAGGGTCAAATAAGTGTCCCAATGACATATCATTTTGAAATGGTTGTATCTCACTCCCATGGCAACCAAATCACATGACAAAAGTAGTGTTAGAAAGCCAAGAGCAGGTACACACATCCATCCTACAAGTATGTTACCTAATTCATTCTTGGTCTCTTACAATATCCTAATCTTTCCAAAATGGCTCAACATTGGGACACTTTTTTGAGCCACTGTATGATCAGTACCTACTTGCATTTACACCATCCATAATCATCATGTGATAAGATCACACCATTAGAGAGCATAATGTGATTGGAGATCATATTGATTATACCATTCTATTTCTTCATTCTTTCATTGGTAAGAATAGTACAGAATACAATAGAACATTTGTTCTTGTAGTTGAATTGATAATTAGATACAAACATATGTATCAGTATATAAGATGTTACAGCTAGTCTTTTCACCCCTACATTCATCCACTAAATCCTAGCAGTAATGACTTATCATGATCCTTCATGACCAAGTCTAGGATATCAAACCTATCATAATCTACAACTTTCAAAATCCTTATCTTATCAGATCATGTGACTTATTATCTTATCTTATCTTCAATCAATCACACACATTCCTTTCATCTTAAGATATAGACTCACACTTATCACTTTTCAGACTTCTCAAAGGCATGAGGACATCTCAGGGCCTGTCTATCTTAGTATGCACAGCCTTCTTTTCATTTCCATGCTATGCTACTCTTCTCTTCTTTTTGATACATGTGCACTCCTCATGTTATTAATCTCTACCATGCTTCCACTTCCATTCTGCCACTGCCTCATAGTGTTCACATGTTTGCCTCATGTTTTCTCACACTATATCCTTTTATGATTGAACAGCCTCTGGCACACAGACCATGTCCATAATATGTACAAATAGTAGCTAGAGTATATAAACCCCCAATACAGTGCCAGAGAACTCCAGTAAAGTTCTCTTGGTCTTTCCTCCAAAGTCAGATTATAAGCACTACTCAGTCTTCTCTTTCCCTTCTCTTCTGATTCTTTCTGTGGAACCTTACTCTTTGGAGATAGGTTCTGGAGTTGTTTCATAAGATGATCTTTTAGATCATCTCATCTCAACAAGCTATCTTTTGATTCATTCTATCACTGCTCCAATCTCTTAGAGCAAGATCTCTTGGTCAAACCACTGATCATAACCTCAAGTAAGTGTTCCTACTTGGGGATCATTTCTTTGTCCCTTCATATTTGAGATCCTTTCAATCTCAAAAGTTACATGATGAGACCCCAAGTTGGAGAACATAGGAATCATACCCCTTTGCCTTTGGTAGAATGTACTTAAATGGATAGTGCTTCCTTTCTGTGACCTTGTAGTCATCCTGGCCATGCTTTTGAAGTATGCTCTTCAAAAAGTCAATATATGTAGTTCAAGAGTTTGATCACAAATAAAAGTTCTGTCATTTTTATTGACTTCTCTTCCTTTGAGATAGATTTACCTTGTAACATCCTCTTAACTTTTAAGTAGATGGTCAATAAAATGGAGAATGCCTGTTCACCCTCAGAGTCAGACTGAATATCCTGAGTTGGGGATGGAGATGACATGCTGGTCTACAACAGAAAAAAATGCTAGTATTACATAGTACATGTCTAAAGGTACATCTGGGGTCTAGCCCACATGATGGCTATTTCAAGATATAATGGTATTGTTATAGTTCGGGAACACATACGCCACTATTTCTTTCTTTTATCTTCACTCATATGCCTAGCATCACTGAGCAATGTTTTACCTTAGTCAATTCTTCTTTCCAAAGTCACGTGACCAGATGCACATGACCACAAGAAAGTTCATGTGACTTGGGGCTAGATCCATGACATCATAGATGATGTCATGTCTCATGTCCCTTATCTCTTCTCACATTTATTTCTGTCTTCTTCCTTTCTTCCAGGACGTTCTCTTGTCTTCTTATCTTCACCTGCCCTAAAGCTAATTCAGACTCAGATGCTTGCCCTAAAGTACTTAGTCTTACTATATAAACCCTCCCTGTAATTCCTTCATACTTTAGTCCTAATCACTTCATTCCACCCACTGTTTACCAGTGCCTGCAACTCGGTGGTACCACTCCTCTCCTCTTTGCCAGCCTCGCCCTCTGTTCAAAGGGGCTCTTATATGCTTTATCATATTGTCACCATCACTGTTCCCATATTCAACCTTGTACTCATCATCCTTGTCAATGTCAACACCAACATTCATTGTCTCCTCATATCTGTCTATCTTGTGGAGCCCATCATTGCAGCCTGCAACAGGTATCCCAAATGTGAAGGGACAATGGAATAAGGCTCATAGGAACACTTACTTGAGGCAAATGATCTGAGGTTGGACCAAGAGTCTTGCACTGAAGATCAGAGCAGTGATAGAATGAACCAAGAGTAAACTTGTTAGAGATAAGATGATCCTAAAGATTGATCTTATATAGGGGTACATGATATTTACATTTATGTACTGATTCACATACAAGAACAAATGTTCTATCATATTCTGTACCATTCTAACCAATAAAAGAATAAAGAAAGAGAATGGTATGACACTCTAGATCATCTGATCTAGGATGGTGTGATATTGCACCATATCTTATCTAATCATTGATCAGATGATCTCATCACATGACCAACATGGATGGTGTAATCAGTAAGTACCAGAAACCACTTTTCCGGACCGTGGGAAAAAACATACATACTACGAACGCATTACGAACCTACTACGAACATATTACGAACATGTTTAGGGTCTAAACCCGGTATTTTTTGTTCGTTCCAAATGTTTGGATGTGTTCTAAAGGTGTTTTAGGTATGTTCTCAACAGGCTAAGTTGTTCAAAAGATTTGGTGAATTTCCACTGACTTTTGAAAACGGTTGTAAATGCTGTCTCACACCCAAGCTTTGCTGCTCCGATCCACAATTCTTGTCTCTTTGCCATTTCGCATCCAAGCCCTGCCAGTGAAGTTCCTGCATCATTACTCCTCACACTGCTCATTAGTCGGTCGTCTGACATTCACGTTTATTCGCTCTCATTGCATTGCTCACTTCTGGACCACTACCTTGTTTTCCAGCCTTCAAGTCATCACGACATATTTATCCTGTTTGAATTCCAGCAAATCTGATCAATTGCCAGAGTTGTCAGAATGACAAGCAATCTCGTAGCTACATAGGTCACTAAGTACCGGTTCGGAGGAGAAAGTGAGCTTTTGGAGATGAATTCCCGGATATGACAGACTCAACCTATTATGGCGGACGCATCGGTGTCATACCTGACTGAAGCTGGGGCTGGGGCTGAGGCGGGCTCCCCGCCAGGGTACCTTCAGGGCCACTAGCAGGTCGAGGTTGGGACCAGCTCACCTCCCACTGACGTAGGGGCTTGGGCCGTGGGGTTGGACGAGACTCAGGCTGGCTCTCAGATTCAGACGAGCTCTGCGCTGGGTTAGGCCTATATATATTTTTTCTGCCAGGCCGACGTCGAGGACCAGACCAAGGAACGCTCCCCCCCGGGGCAACCTGAGACTCAGACTCGCTCCCCGCCAGGGCAGCCTCAGGGTCACTGGCAGATTGGGGCGAGGGAGAGCGAGACAAGGTGCCATCCGGATTATGTATTTCTGACCTCTTCACACCGTTTAGCCTCTCTTGAATCCAAAATCTACACAGAAGATAACGTTGCCTACCTGGTAGACCCTGAACATTGATCTCGAACCCAATCCAGCGGGCCGAGTTGCCATATCACTGTCAGGATATCAGCAAACAATCATACACTTGTTTATTTATTAACTTGCCTCGTGGGTATGGGAATGGGCATCACCGGGGCAACAGCGGCCACGATGAGTGTTACGGAGAATGCCAAACAGAGGCGCATCTTGCAAAGTGGTTATGTGGGATTAACAAGGGGGTTGATAAACAATAGCAGCATTTGTTAGGCCGTCAACGGCAAGCTGATGGTAGTTGGAGAATAGAAATAAAAGGCTGACAAAAAGCATACTGTGAGCAGGTCGATACGGAGTAGGTGTATGGACTTACTAGCCAGTACCTGTGAGAGAAACGAAGTAGAATCCACTACTGAAACGGGAGCCAGAGAAAAGGGCTAGCATTTTATACACTGGAAATGAGGCTGTACACACGAGGCAGAAACACTGTCAAAGGATGATACTCACTAGTAACAACAAGACATGTATGACACCGGTTCTCTTGTTATCCGAGTAGTTGCTGAGATGCGTTTCGTCTCATCCATGGCGGGAGCAAACGGGAATTGACTTACGAACTCCCCTCGGCCACGACCGAAGCGGCCTTTGGTAATGCGCTTGTGTTCGTATCCGTGTTTTGGGAGGACGGAAACGCGGAAGCAAGCAGAAATGATTCATGAACATGAATGTACCATCCGTGTTCGCATTTGTTCATGAACGGTGGGTAGGGTGAACACACTAAGTTGGAGACGAGGGCGAGGATAAATTTACACCAAAAAAATCAAAGACAATCTTTGTTCGTGAGCGGGGGTAAGTTGAGGGCCGGGTGGGGGAATTGTAGAGTTACTGGGCAAAGGACGGGGACAAGGGACAAGGGATGAGGGATGAGAGCGAGAGCAAGGGATGGTGGATGGGGACGAGGGCGAGGGCGACAAGTGGGATAATGCGTGATTGGGGTCGAGGATGATGGGGGAGGGACGAAGGCGAGGGGAACGTGAGAGCGAGAAATAGTGACGGGTGGGGTGCACACGAGAGTGAGGTGAGGTGGTGAAGCAAGCGTGAGGGTGAGTTGTGAACGGGTGGAAGGGCGGGTACAAACAGGCTGGGTGCATGGCAAGGTGACGGTGACGGGAGCACGAGAGCATCGCTCCCGTTCAAATGGGTGGGGATGGCACAAACGTGTTGGGATTGCCGTGTGGTACAACAAAATAGGTAGGTGAGGGTCAGAGACAAGGTGCTGTCGTCGTTCGAAATGGTTGAGGTGTGCCAGTGGGTACAAGACATGTTGTCGTTCGAAATGGTTGGGTAGACAAAGCACATCGCCGTCGAAATGGGGTAGGGTGAGGGGACGCTTCGTCGTCGTCGAAACAGTGATCGGCGTGGTCGACTTACCGTGACGTCAAGGCCAAGTCGGCGGGCACACTGGGTATGTCGTATATGGAGTGGAGGAGCTGGGGGATTCAGAGTATTGCCAGCGCGATACGCAGAGTCGACCGCGCACACAGTACTACCTTGGGACGGGTGACACCGCGGGTTCCATGTCCTATCTGCAACACGACTAAAGTGAAACAAACGCGCGGTCAGCAGAAGTTCGACACCTCAAATCAGGCAGAAGGAAAGTTGACTGAAGATCATGATGATGATCAAGTTTCAACCTCATGTGGGAAAGATGTCATGGATATTATCGACTGTCAGTAGTATGCGGTCTAGATCTGATGCACACTAGATTATCTCACGAAAAAGGCCTGACCCAGTGGTGTGGTGTGGTAAATGGTATGAGTATATGTAAGTCGCATTGTTGTTGAACCTGTAGTGGGATATTATGCAGTAGCTGACAAGTCGAGCAGTACATAAACACCATAGCGGTGGTACAGAAGTACTACCGGTCCGAGGGAAAATGCGCTTACACACACCTCGCGGGGCGCGAGGGGTGTGGGGCTCTGTGCACTCCCTGGTGACCTCGTTCGATAGAGGCCCTGGGGAGCTTGATACCCACTAAAACCTCAGTGGCGGTGGGCCAGTTGGGCGGTAGGCCCTTGGGGACAATGTGCGACCACGTGTTTCTGACCTTGTCGGAGGACAGCTTGGAGCGGCGGATGAGGCTGGTGGTGTATCTATCCAGTTGGAGGCGGTAGTTTATTTTCTGTAGCCAGCGTGTCTGGATTGCTGTGACGGTATTTGTGGTGCCGCCAATGACTCGTTCACATCTCAGGACCCAGATGAGATGTGCAGCTTCAGAGACGAGGATTTGGAGGAGGCGGGAGGCTCCCGCCATGTGGGCTTTCGACAGGGTGTCATCGGTGTGCAGGGTGTTGGGCGTAAGGGAGAGGGAGCCACATCCTAGTACTGAGCCGAGTGTAATGGGCGGCCAGGGGGCAGGGAGGGTGGCCATAGGGACTTTGTTAGCTGCCAAATTGTTGTGCGTTCCGGGCTGCAGCAGTCGAAGAGGATGTGTTCCAGGGATTCCAGGGTGTGGTCGCAGTGCGGGAGGTGGCAGGCAGCCCGAGTGGTGTATAGCGGATTTGGGATGGCGGCCCAGTAGTCCCCAATTTTCAGGGCGTGGTGGAGGGCCATGTAGAGAAAGAGTTGCACAGGTTTTCGTATTGAGGGGTTTCTGCATTTTGTCCAGAGGGATGCGTCGCTCTCCATGGAGCGGGAGATCGCGTCCACTGCGAAGCGGGAGACATCGAGGTTGATGAGGGTGGTGCGTTTGTAGGGGGTGTCGTGCGATCGTGCAGTGATGCCGAGGTACGCTATCAATTGTGTTATGGTGGCCAGTTTTGCGCCCGAGAGACGGAAGGCACTGGGGGGTACTTGTGTGTCAATGTGGTCGGGGTGTGTCTTGTGTGCTCCAGTGTTGGCTAGGGCGTCCGCATGCTCATTACCCGGGGTGCCATTGTGACCCTTTACCCATTTGAAGGAGGTATGTGCTGAGCGATGTCGGAGGTGGTAGTACCACCTCCCACATCGCTTAGTTCATTTGGCTCACAATCGTACATCTCGTGTAAGTCTCTCATTGCTTGAAACCCTGCCGTCTTTAACAAGTCATGAACACAACGGTAGTTCTTATGCGGACCGTGCGATCGTTGCCTATTTGGTCATCACACCCCAAACCACCATCTTGTAGTAAGTTCGGTCGGACTCAATGGATTTCAATGGTATCATTGCCTTCACTCGGTGTCGAGAGCAATGAAATGATATGCCTACCAGTTGAACAGTTACTTTCACGGTCAGAATTCCTTTACAACAAGTTTGAACAATCCAGCGAGACTCGCTACATCGATGAGGCGATCGTCGTTGATCGTGAAGCACTGGGTATTTGCACTCCTGGTCACCCCAAACGGTCTTCCTGTTTGGATGCGCTTTCATGGCATATCTGGACTCGGTACAAGCAACTCGGGGGAATGGAAAGCATCAACGCGGTGATTGTCCTTAGCCAGGAAGCCCAGGCCCTTCGCCCGCCAGCGCACTCTCTTCGGCCGACGTCTTTAAACAGCCTCGCAATTTATCTCTGGAATCGGTATAAGCAAATCGGCAGAGTGGATGACCTCGATGAGGCGATTTGTAGATGCTTTGATTCTTCGCCCACCAGGGTACCCATATCGGTCGTTTTCATTAAACAACCTTGCAAATCACCTCTGGACTCGGTACAACAATCTTGGTGGAGTAGACGACCTCGATGAGGCGATTCGCCTCGATCGAGATGCGTTGGTGCTTTCCAACCAGGTCACCCATATCGGTCGTCGTCAATGAACAACCTTGCGATTTGCCTCTGGACACGATATAACAATCTTGGTGGAGTGGACGACCTCGATGAGGCGATTCACATCGACCGAGATGCTTTGATGCTTTTCCCACCAGGCCACCTAGATCGATCGACATCCTTGAACAACCTTGCAATTTGTTTACACAGTAGGTTCAACAAGCTCGGTGGAGCGGAGGACTTGAATGAAGTAATTTGCCTCGATTGAGGGGCATTGGCTCTTCGCCCACCAGGACACCCAGCTCGGTCGTCGTCGTTGAACGGTCTTGCAATTCGTCTGCACACTCGGTACAACAAGCATCGTGCAGTAGAGGACCTGAACGAGGCAATCCACCTTGATCGAGAGGCATTGGTGCTTCGCTCATCAGGGCACCCATCTCGGTCAATGTCCTTGAACAACCTTGGTAGGGCGGAGGATCTGAGCGAGGCTATTCGCCTCGATCTGGAGGCACTGGTGCTTCGCCCACTAGGGCACCCTGATCGACCCTCTTCTTTGCAAAAGCTGGCTGCACACTTGTCCGTTCGATACAAGCAGGTAGGAGGAATTGTAGTCACGGTCCTCAGAAAATCATACTAAGTGCCACCTGTTCGTACAGTTTCATGAGGTAGACGACCGAGAGGAAATATTTCGTCTCTACTCTGAGCTTTCACGTGGGGCGCAAGTGTCGTCAGATAGTCTGTCTGCTGCAAAAGCATGGGTCAATGCAGCCGAGGATTTCCACCACCCCACGACGTATCTGGCATACGAGACAACACTGCGACTCCTTGTTCACCATCTCGCCGTTTTGCCATTATTACCGAAGCATCTTACCGTCCTCAAGGATCTCTCCTCGTCTCTCGCAGTCGATGCATTCTCAGCTTGCCTTCGCAACCAGTCTCCTACCACTGCTGCCGAGTTGCTTGAACAAGGTCGGGGTGTCTTTTGGAGCCAGCTCGCTCGCCTCCGTTCTCCACTTGATGATGTCAGCGCATCTGGCTTGGTGGGCAAGACGTTGGCAGACGAGTTCACACATCTGACCTCGCTCATTCGTAACGTCCTTGATTCACCTGGCGCTGATCAACATGATCGGGTGTGGCGTCTCAACTTGAGATTACAAAATGTGGTGTCCAATATACGCGAGATTCCCGGTCACTCCCGTTTCCTTCTTCCGTTACTCTTCCCCGACCTCCAACATGCGGCCAGTGGCGGACCCATCATCATCGTCAATGCGAGCAAGTATAGTTGCGATGCTCTTGTTGTTTCCGCTGATAAGGATCCCGTCCACATTCCGTTGTCAGTTACAAAAGATGATGTGCGGTGCCTGTCGTCGAAGCTCGCTGAATTGACTATGCGCGTAAAGAGATCGAGCGTGACAAATGATCTTGGAGCTATCTTGCGAGAACTCTGGGACAGAGTTGTTTCTCTGATCGCCGAATTCCTCTGCACTACATATCCACCTCAATCCCGCATCTGGTGGTGCCCCACTGCAGAGTTCTCTCTCCTTCCCCTCCATGCTGCTGGTCCATATAGGAAGGGTCAACAGAATTTCGCTCATCTCTACATCTCTTCGTATACCCCCACCCTGAGCGCGCTTATTCGTGCCCGACAGCATTATCCTTCGACTCTAGTGATGGAACAAAATCGCTTCCTTTGCATTGGTCAAGCCAACGCTAGCGGCGAAAATGAGCTCCTCTCCGTCAGTACGGAATTGGCCAACATTGGTCAGCAGGTCAATGGTCATGCAACGCTGACGTCCATCGAGGGAGAAGAATCGTGTATTTCCAGGGTCACGGAGGAGCTGAGGAAGAACCAATGGGTACATCTCGCTTGTCATGGTCTTGCGAACAGAAAACAGCCATTCGAGTCGGCGTTCGCTCTCCACGACGGACACTTTACAATCCAGCGCATCATCCAAGGATCCTGAATTTGCGTACCTGCCCGTTTGTCATACGACCGTTGGAGATGAAGAGAGTCCGGACGAGGTGATCCATCTTGCGTCTGCAATGTAATTTGCTGGGTTTCGTTCTGTAATCGGGACAATGTGGGCGGTGGACGGCTGAGACGATTAAGATTACGTCTGTATTCTATGCACATATGGTGGATGAGTCGGGGCGTTTGGATCATACCCGTGCAGCGTACGCGCTGTGGAAGACGATGAGGATAGTGGATGTACCATTCGATCAACGGATTCTCTACGTACATATTGGTGCCTAGCTTTATACCCCCTTTTGTTGTGTTCGACGTGTGTCTGCTGTCCACACTATCTTTTGCTTCTAACTCAACTTTGCAGCAATCCGGAACGGCGATATGAGGGAAATGTCAAACTTTGTGACGGTTACTTTGAATGTCTAGTGTGTTCACTGCAGTTACTTCACCGCGACGTCTTGTATTCATATCCAACCCTAGACGCGTGAGATACGCCGGCTGGAGATGATGTGCATCCAGTGGGTTTACCACGGATCATGTCACCTACGTCCATCATGCATCATTATGCTCGTGTCTATGTGGCACCCGAAACAGCATGCGTGCCAGTGCGACAACTTGAACCGGCCGGAAGCCTGAGACAAACGTGTTGGAGAAAGGTTTGATGTTGGCACCAGATGACGATGAGATGGACTCGCGCCACTTTGCCACGAATAACGGCTCCATCCTCGAGACGAGTTGGATGCAGGACTGGCATCGTCAGACTAACAATTTGATCAGTATCGGTGGGTCTTAGTATAAAGCATATATTATACTTGGGCTGGAGGGCTCATTGACAAATTTCAAGAGAAGATGACGTACTGTCATATGTACTACGTGAGTGGGGAAAATATGTCACGGTAACGGAGTGGAGCGCCGCCGCACGGCACGTAGCGATCGAGCTCACCTGTCGAGAGTGACTGACGAGGGTGAAGCTTGGCAACGGTCGTTGGAGGGAAACTTATAAAAGGCTACGCTGCACAGCCTGCACTAGATAACGAGAAGCTCTTTTTCGCGAACTACGTCGCAACCGCCGTTGAGCTACCGTCCATTGGCTGGTAGCTGGCTCTCCAGGTGTCATCAGAGCGAACTGCCCCGGAATGCCCAGATTCTGCACGCCTGATATGCCGCAGGCACTGGCAGTCACTCGCCTCAACCCGCTAGATCCCTCTGACAGCCCTCTCGCTCTTTCTAGAATCGCAAGAATCGCCGCCAACGATGGTCACTACTTGGCAGGCTGGGTTTCCCCCCATCCGATCTCAGCTCTCGGGTTATCCGTTTGACGAAGCACCGTGTCGGGACTCGGGAACCAGGAATGACGGACCCGGACACTATCCACTGGCAAGTCTGGCGTTGACTCGGACGTCCCGGCGGTTGTGTTGCCAGTGGGGGTTGGGTTCTGCGATGGCAACTCTAGGCGCGTGAGATATGCCAGCGGGAGATGATGGCTGATGGGCATCATCTGCCAGTGCACGGGTTTATCACGGATCACTGACACGTCTCGACCGTCCATCATGGAGCATCACTGGCATGCGTTCGTGTCTATAGGGCATTGGACACCTGAAATAGCGTGCGGAGCCAATGGTTACCGACGACTTGAACCGGCCCGGAAGCGGCGCCTGAGACGAACGTGTTGGATAGAGGTTTGACGCTGGCACCAGATGCCGGTGATGATGAGGGACTCGGGCGAGTCGCACTGCTCCGCCACGAATGACACGTCTTCCGAAGTCATCTCATCCTCGAGGTGAGTCGGATGCTGGACTGACATCGTCAGACTGGCAATTTGATCCGTATCGGTGGGTTTTATAAAGCATATATTATATTTGAGCCGGAGGCCCCCATTGACAACTATCGTAGAAAAGATGACATGCGTATGTACCATGTCAGCGGGGGAACCACGACATACTTGCAAACCAAAACACCATGCGACCCGACCCACAGTTCAAACCCTAGGAAATGAAAAGAGAAAATGGAAATGGGTATGAGCAGGTATGAAACGTTGCACGGATATTCAACGAGTCCAATATGAATTTGCGACAATGAAGAAAGCGAAAAAAGGATGAGGATGAGGATTAATAAGAGAATATCATGAGCCACGGGTTGAGCACGATCGGAAAGAGGATATGACACCCGACGACGATCCTGCCAAGGATGTATTGTCAGCGATGGATGGATCAAACAGGTTCATGCGGGGCCAACGTACGCAAGGGGGAGCACCACCGCCCAATTTTGCCCGTCAACCTGCCACCCCACTGGTACGACTCCTACCCCCAAACTCAACACGGCCATTCCGGCCGCCGTGAGCAACGATAGCAGGAGCGCGATCCTAAACCGCCGCCATATCTTAGGAACTTCGAGAAAGAAATTGGAGCGCTCGACTTCCTTCTTAGTTGCGCCCCAGGTGATGTTGTACGAAAAGAGGTGAGCGAGGATCGCTTGCGAGAGGTGGATGCTGAGGCCGCCAAAAAAGAAGAAGCTGGGTGTGGGATGTCAGGAGGAAGAAAAGAGAACCAGAAAAGGAACACGGAGACGCACAAAAAGGGAACCCATTTGAGATTCTCGATCATCGAGGCCCACAAGCTACGCTGTCCGAGACGGTATTCGAGCAGGGTAAACCCCAGATTGCCCAATCCGGGAAAGACGACCGTGCACGCGAGCCAGACCTCGAAACTGTGCAGAAAGAAGCCGTCGATTTGGATTTGGAATCCGAGAATGAGGTAGTTGACAAGGGAGAGAATGGCAGCCGCGGCAATACCGTCTGATTATCACTAATGTCAATTATCGGAATGAGACGGCGATGGAAAAAATGACTTACAGTAGGAGAACATGTCTGGGAGGACGAGTCAGCGGGTGCGGACGCAAGAGAATATGAGATGCCTCACAAGCCATCATGGCAAACTTGTAGTGGACTGGTGCGCCGGACCAGACAAAGATGCTCAGCTGCTTCGCAATCGGACCCCGTCTCCACCACTCGATCAACGGGTTGAAGATGAGCTCGTTACAGCCTAGCACAAAAACGTTTCAGTGCCATGAATATCATGGATTACTCCAAACCAATTACCATACGAGTACTTTTGCCAGCGATTGAGTTCGTCGTCGACAGTCAGTGATACACCTTCCTTGAAACCCCCGTTTGAGTACGTCGCCCAACGAATGCTGTAACCCTTGAGCTAACGAACCCGAATTCAGACAACCAATAGGCAAGATGTCGGTAAAAACGATCACCTGAAGACGCAGCGCCATATCAAAGTCCTCCGAGACGTTCGATTCTGACCAAATTTTCTTCTTTCCATCTGCAGGATCGATGAAAGCAGCATCTTGGAGGGCAGACCAGCGCAAGAAGGCATTGTGTCCTACAAAAGGTGCGACCTCTCCGTTTGCACACCCAATAGAGATACATTTGTTGATCCTGCGCGTAAAGTGCGCGATCCCATTCTCAAAGTAATGGCGCACGACCTGCATGACGTCTTTCCAAAGACCAATCTCAGTGTCTATACGAAAGAGGCACGAAGGCGGGAAAACAGACCTGATTCGTGCTGAATAATTGCAACATCAGGACACTCTGCAAGTTCCCGGGCGGCATCACGCAAACAATCCTACGTCGCATGGGTGAGAAAGGGAGAAACAAAAGTATCAAACAAGCAGCGCGAACCTCTGGCACGATCGTGTCTGCATCGACAATGAGAACGATCTCGCCGATCCGCAACGATTTCCCATTCGCCGCCCACGGACGCCATTTCTGACCACTCTCCTGATACATCTCCTCGACGGCCATGTCGAGCGCTTTGTCCTCGAGGGACTGAGACTCGCTCTCCTCCAGTTCGCCTCGTTCGACGGCCTCTTCGAGCGACTTCAAGTGATTCTCCAGCTTCATACTGAGCGCCAAACCATAGTTCATGTTTGATGCCTTCTTGAAGCGTCCGGCACGCTTGAAGCCGTCGGGAGAGCTATCGTGCTTGGGACGAGCGACCCAGCCGATGTTGTGGTTGGCATAGAAAGCAATACGTTCTTGACGCAATTCCTCGCTGATAACCTGCACACCATCTTCATGGATGAAAATGGACGATGTGCCTCCCTGTCGCGCATAGGTTTGCATTGCCTTTTTAATGGATGCGACAGATGGCGCGCTGTGACGTCGGACAGTGAATCAGATATAGCATATACAGACTTTGGGGACGTACATGGTCTCTTTCAGGCTTTCCTTGAACACAGGAAGCTCGATGGTGATATGAGGCAAAGCAGCATCCACCTCCCTATTTGGCTTGGGACGAACGGCAGAATAGTATCTCGAATTTTCATGATACTGTGCTACGGGTCCGAACCTGATAATGATCTAAGCAGATAATAGAGGGGATACCAAGTCCACATACACCAAGGCAAGATTTCCGACTAGCTGGAGGCAGAAAAACTGTTCTCTTCTCAGCAGGACGATTTCCATGTCAGTGTTGATCTTACCAGTGCGACGGAGAATAGAAATGGAGTCGTGGAAAGGAGAGCAAAACGGACATAGTTATCGTCTAAAATCCACTCTGCGAGCAAGACAGCAAGTCCACTGCCTATGAAGACTGAATGTGTGGAAAGTGAGCACTGAAATAAGCAAAAGAGCGCACAAGGGCCTACAGATCGACAGCGCAACGGCAAGTCCACAATAAAAGGGAGCATAGAGACGAATCGGCCGTGGCTCGCTCTTGGCAGGCCCATCTTTCTCAGGATCCGACACGTTGGATTCGTCCGTTTTTGGAGTCGACCTCCATCCCCAGCGCCACAGCGATTTTGTAGGTTGAGAATCTGGACGTTCCTTGTCTGTGATGGGGATCTGCTCGATAGCGGCACTCTCTGCCAGGTTAACGTTTGAAGTAGCCGTGGAGGCTAGTTCCGAACCGTCCATAGTAGAACCAATGGGCGTATTTGGCGCTGTCACGATGTGGCGATGTCTCCAGACGAGCTTGATCATCTTTGCTTCGAGATCCTGGCAAAGTGGCATGATATCCTCAAAACTGTCTGTCCACACGACGATGACACGTTCGTCTCGCTATCAAGATGCACGAAATTTCCAATGTGAGTTGTTGGGCTTTTTTCCGCGGTGAAATATGCTTACGATAAAAGCGCCACATTGCTCTTTTTCAGCACGAGGCAATTCACTCATGGTGTCCAGTACTTGAATCTTTGTATCCGAGTCGATATACATGGACCTGTCATTTGGTGCCCTGTGAGTAGAGGTTAGCAGGAGAAATCAACAAAGGTGCTCAAAGTCAAACTCGCATGGTGACAAAGGCGGCATGTACGGCAGCACTACGGATCTTTACGGCGACGACGGGATTGAGCAGTCTGACTGCTGCCTCGAAGGGGGCCAAGAGGGCATTGTTGTACGGAAATACTCTAAAATGGCCTGTTTCAGTGCGCATGCAGACGCCTGTCGCGATTTGTTCCTCCGCGGGCCTGAACCAAGCTTCTCCCTGAGTCTGATCTCGAAAATGTGAGGTATGCAAAAAGGAAGGAAGAGGGTGTGTGGCGTACCTGCTGATAGACGTGGTGAAGGAGGGCATCGTAGGGATCGTAGTCCATTGCGGCCATCGCGAGAGGGGTGGAAGATGAACTAACGCAAAAGGGAGATTTAAGAGTGCGGAGATGGTCGGTGACAGATGGTGTTCTCGCCTGGCCCGGTTTTTAAAAAATCTTTTTACTCTTCCACAGTGGTGTGGACGCGACGGCGATTGTACTTTTCCGGGATCGTGATGAGGCACGAATCATGAAAATAATTGTGGAACCAGCTGATATAGGCAAAGGCTTCCGTGAGTTTCCATTCCGAGTGAGACTCACGGAAAAGGCACAAGGGGAGGATCGGAACGGGGCTATCGACAGACCACGTTTTGTTATCGGATGCAGCCAGGGATCTTGACAGTGATGTGGAAGTTGACGTCCGGGCTGATCGCACGAGCACGTCGAGGCGATGGTGATGCGCGTGAACGACAAGCTGGAAAAAAAAACAGCCGGGATATTCTGGATCATGATGGACCTCTGTCATGACGGGAACAACGAGGAGGGCCGTGGTAAATGATTTGGCTAATAAACGCTTTTTGCGCCGACCTGCTGGTTCTGGTCCGTGGCATTTTTCATTTACTCCCGTTGCGGTCCTCCACTTGACCCCCTTTGCAACACTCCCATGTCATTCACCACATGCTAATAGTACTACTCATATCATATCATACCGGAAGTTCACCCCGTTCGCCTGTACCCGATCACCTCCTCGACACCGCATCGGACAACCCTGATAACAGGCCTGCCAGTGCGTCAACAGCCTGGCCAAAGTACCAAGCCCTAATTATGGCACTACGCAAAGCCATGTGAATAGTACATGGGACCCGTCTTCTTGGCTCGGGCCCAGATCCAGCCCCGAGTCATAAGCACAGATCGGCGAACGGCACACGCCGCGTCCAATTCTCAGCGCTTCTGTCCCGAGTCTGGACCTTTTCCATACGACTGGCCCATCAGCGCCGGCCCGTCATGCCATCATGTTTCACAGCACCTGAACGTAGGTTCCTTATCGTCTGGCCACACCGTGTCAGGACGAGTGGCGCACGCTGGAACGATCCTGACCGTATGTATACGTATTGTGCCTAGCATCGGCTGACCACACAATGAACGCACGCATGCCGCATCAACGTTGCTATCATATCATGGTAGCATTCAGGAACATGACATCGGTCCCTCGACGCATCCCTGAGGTCAAAAGACGGAT
The DNA here is from genome assembly GCA_003316335.1 of Hemileccinum impolitum. Taxonomy (NCBI): domain Eukaryota; kingdom Fungi; phylum Basidiomycota; class Agaricomycetes; order Boletales; family Boletaceae; genus Hemileccinum; species Hemileccinum impolitum. The sequence continues at coordinate 46,700 of QFEQ01002591.1, forward strand.
GACCCGTCTCGCGCCACTGCAATGGAAGAGATGCCAAGGACGCCCAGAGGCAAAAACCAGTGTTCCCCTTTATGCACGCCCAAATGCAAGGGGGGTGAACAACAGACATCGCTTTTCACCAGAACACAGCGCTGCACAACATGTTGACATTCACAGGATACATGGTACGCGCGGCATCGCCACGTTATCATGGCCAAAAATGGTCTCAGTGACCATCCCGGGGCCCGTAGACGTCACCTCTGAATCAGGAACCCTCGACATGGACATCCTGACAAACCCACGGAAAGCAGTGCTCGCGTCGTTGACATGATGGAGGGAGACTAGTCTAAACTCAAGTTGCATGACATTACACACAAGCAACTTGGCGTTCACGGACCCGTGGAGGCCAGCTCTGAATTTATCAAGGGTTCACGATGACCCTTTGACATGGACATCATAATCCCTGAGGCCAAAACCAGTGCTCGCGTCGTTGACACATCCAGGGGGAGGGGCCTAGATTAAACCCAAAGTTACTGCACAACCTCAGAAACCAGCGCTCAGAGTCTAGTAGTCTAAACACACCGTAATCGGTTTACATACAGTACATAACAACAGAAGCAACTTGGCCTTCACCTCACACTGGCAGAAACCAGTGCTTCGCGTCGTCGAAATGAAAGGGACTCGTTCTAATACCCAAAAAGTGACGACACCGTGGACTGCCTAGGGCTCTGATTGGTGGATACGTGCGACACGGCCCTCGACGGTCAACGGACAAGGTTATCCCCGGGCCCGGTGGCGCGGACCTGGACTAGAAGCACCAACCCCATGAGCTCATTTAGAACGCGTTTGGCCCTCACCCCACCATCGTGCCGGTGGTTCGTCCTGAATGTGTCCAAAGCGGTAGGTAATAAAGAATCACCAATACCGCGATCATGCCAACCAGTGGTATCCGACGATGCTATTATGTAGTATTATGTAGTGCCTGAACCGCCTTTGGCACTAGCCAGGTCGTCCTGAATGAATAATGAAAGGCTTTGTACCTCATAAAAAGCATAAAATCGCGTCAATCATCGTGATGCCATACCGTACTAGGAGCGATATCCGGAAGGGTGCCCTATGCCCACACCGTATCTGAGATGACTTGGCTACGTATACGCGACGATCCCCCTCAGGCTAGTCGCCCGGCCCTCCAAGGTTATTGTGGAGATGGCCTATCCCCGGCGGATTCGGGCCTGGACTAGTACGTAGAAACACTTTTTGGACGTACGTGCTCCTTTAGTACTAGCCACGATCACGATCACACTACCCTATACCCACACACGCGACAATCCCCCTCCCAGGACGATCGCTGATCACGAGCTCAGCCTGTGACAATTCATGCAATGAACATTGTCCAAAAGTTTGTATGTATGTATGCCTATCCAGACAAGGTATCCTATGTATATACGAGCGTCATATACACGATAACACTCTCATTATACGACCCCTAAAAAAATGTCGGTTGGAAACATAACTTATCATCATCATCATCATCATCATCATCATCATCACGCTCTCTATGCCACGTCAACCAAGAACCTCCCCTGGGATCAATACGAAAAGATCATCAACCAAGGGTTCAACACGATCTGTCACCACGCCGTGAGCACACACCCGACACACACACACAAAACGCACCGGAAACAACACATGACACCCCGCAACGACCCCCAACGGAAAAATCACCGCCCAATACGTCCCAGGAATCAACCAATCCGCGCCCACGAGCGCTTCCACGCTAAACACGATCATGGCTGCAAAACACCCCAACGCGACCAAAAAGGCCAGCCAAAACCGTTTCAAGATGCGCGGCACCTCGATGAAAAAGTTGCTGCGCTCCACTTCCTTTTTTGTCGCGCCCCAGGTGATGTTGTACGAAAAGAGGTGGGCGAGGACGGCGACGGTCAGGTGGATGCTCATGCCGCCAAAGAAGAAGAAGCTGGTGGCGTGTGTGTGTGAGGGAGTGTGAGTGAAGACACCGAGAAGACGGGGGGGACGTACAAAAAGGGGATCCATGTCACCGTCTCGATAAACGAAGAGAGAATCTTGCGGTGTCCGAGTCGGTATTCGAGCATGACGTACCCGAAATTGCCCGATGCAGGAAAGACGGCCAGGATAGCCAAAAAGATTTCAAAACTGTGGAGATAGTACCCGTCGGTCTGGATGCCAAACCCGAGAAGGAAATAGTTGATGATGGATAACAACGTCGAGGCCGCGATACCATCTAGAATGGAATCAGTCCGTCAGTCCCCTGGAGTGATATGAAACGCGGCCAGGCAACGCCGGTTTTTGGTTTGCTTACAATATGAAAACATGTCTGACAGGAAACGCCATGAGTTTTGATCGGCTCAAGGATGATGAACACGTACAGGCCATCATGGTTACTTTGTAGTGCACAGGCGCATTGGACCACACAAAGATCCGTAATTGCTTGTTGATCGGACCTTTACGCCACCAATCAATCAGAGGATAGAATATCAGCTCGCTGCATCCTGCCAGCCAAACAAGAGCCACGTCAACGTGTGTGCGATCAACGCGTCACGATGGGATTCGTACCGTATGCATACTTTTGCCACCTGTTCAACTCGTCGTCCACGGTCAGGGACACGCCTTCCTTGAACCCGCCACCGGAATATGTCGCCCACCGAATCATATAGCGCTTCAACTAGACAGATGGTCCGAAATGAGCCTTGCTGTACGAGGTTACCCAGAGAAGATCGTACCTGAAGACGGAGCGCCATATCAAAGTCCTCGGATACGTTCGACTCGGACCAAATCTTCTTTTTCCCATCCGCAGGGTCAACAAACGCGGCGTCTTGAAGCGCCGACCAACGCAGAAACGCATTGTGACCCACAAAAGGCGCCACCTCGCCGTTGGCACAACCCATCGAGATACACTTGTTGATTCGACGTGTGAAATGCGTGATCCCGTTCTCAAAGTAGTGGTTCGCGACCTGCATGACGTCTAGACAGAGGTGTCGGGCGTTAAAGCGGGTTCAGACATCAGAAACCACACGTCGAAACGCACCCGAATCGTGTTGAATGATCGCAACCTCGGGAGTCTCCGCCAGCTCCCGTGCCGCATCCCGCAAACAGTCCTCCGGCACGACCGTATCCGCATCGACCAATAGAATAATCTCCCCTATCCTGATCGACCGTCCGTTGCTCGCCCACGGTTTCCACCGCCCGCCCGCTTCCGCAAACATCTCGTCGCACGCTAAATGCAACGCCCTGTCCTCCAACGACGACTCGTCCCCCGTCTCTGGCAACTCCCCGCGTTCTTCCGCGTCTTGCAATACCCGCAAATGTTGCTCCAGCTTCATGCTCAACGCGAGCCCATAGTTGAGGTTGGACGCCTTCTTGAACCGCCCTGCACGCTTGAACCCGTCCGACGCCGAACTGTGAGCAGGGCGCGCGACCCATCCGATATTGTGGTCCGCATAAAACGCGATGCGGGCTTCGCGATCCTTTTCGGAAATCAGCTGTAGACCGTCGTCGTGGACAAAGATGGCACAAGAGCCGCCCTGGCGGGCGTACGTCTGCATCGCCTTTTTCAGGTGAAAGACAGAGGGTGCGCTGTAAAACACAATGTGTGAAAAAAAGGATGATCGGTTTGCGATGGACGGGGAGGTACGGACATGGTTTGTTCCAGGCTCTCCTTGTAGACGGGCATCTCGATCGTGATGTGCGGGAGATTCGAGTCCACCTCCTTGTTAGCTTCGGGTCTGATTGCGGAATAGAACCTCGAGTTCTCATAGTACTGCGATACGGGACCGATGCTAGACAAGGGGAGATGAGCGGCAGGGTCTCGGGATGTGGATAGGACGGACGTACACCATGCCAATGTTGCCGATGATTTGATTGCAAAAGAACTGTTACGTCCAGTTGAGCGGGGGTCTCAAACGGGGCGAGTTGAATGTACTTACGAGGGAGATAGAGAACGTCAACGGGACAGTGGAAAGAAGCGCGAACCGGATCCAGTTTCCGTCCATGAGGGACTCTTGCAAGAGCATGGCCGCACCGCTACCGATAAAGTCTAGACGGGGATTGCGTCAGTGGCGTACCTTCCAGGGGCCGATAACGTACACAATGCCAAGCCGACACCGAGACCGGTGTAGAGAGGCGCAATGAGTCTCATCTGGCGTTTCTTCTTTGCCGCCGATTCCAAGTCCTGTTCAGACCGCGTCGAGCGCCAGCTAAACACCTTCCAGAACGATTTCGACTGCGGCGGGGGTGGTCGTTCGACGATGGCGATGGGGTCCTCTGAGGCCTCCTTTGTCTTTTCTGCCAGGTCATCATCGGAGGGGATGTTGCCGATGGAGGACGACAGCTCCGAGGTCGCGGCGGAGATGAGCCCCCGGGCGCGCCAAACAAGTTTGATCAGTCTTGCTTCAAAGTCTCGGCATTGCGGAATGATGCCATCCAGGTCGTTGGACCAAAGCACGAGCACCCGTTCGTCTCGCTGTGTTGAAACAAGGTTGGTATTACGGCATAGGAACAGAGAAGGGAACAATGTGACATACAATGAATGCGCCACACTGTTCCTTTTCTGCGGTTGGCAACGCAGCCATGGTATCGAGGATTTGAATCCGGGTGTTGTGATCGACGTAAATCGCGGTGGCATCCTCGGAGCTAGAGCGTAGCCGGAGCGTGAATCCGCAAAGTACGAAGGGTAGGGATGGCAAGACCTACATGGTTGCGAGGGCGGCATGGACTGCAGCGCTGCGCACCTTGACGGCGACGACAGGGTTCAGGATACGAATCGCCGCCTCAAATGGTGCGAGGTAGGTGTTCTCGTATGGAAACACCCGAAAGTGGCCCGGCTCGACCCGTATACAGACACCGGCAGAGATGTTCTCTTCAGAGGGTTTGAACCAGGCATCGCCCTGGGTCTGAGGACGGTGAGCTCTGGCGTGACGAGCATAGGGGTGAGAGAGGACGTACCCGCTTGAAGATGTGATGGAGGAGGGCGTCATACGCGTCATAGTCCATGGCCATATTTGAATGAGAGAGGGCGTTTCCCGGGGAAGAGAGAGACGGACAAGGGGGATGATGCTCGTGACATGTTTGGTTGCACCTTGCAGTATAAGTAAGTGCGCGCAGGCTGAAAGCAGCAAACGGATAATTTGGCAAGAGGAGTGATAACCCAAATCCAGAAAGCAAAAGGGGAAAGCATCTAGCCGAAAAAGCCGGTTTAGTTGGCGAACCGAATTACACGAGGGACGAGTGACGTTAATGCGATAAGTCGGTGTGATGGGGACAAGGACCCTATGATACGAGAGGGCGGAAGAAGGGGATATAAAAAATAAAAAAAGGTCGCGTTCCGATTTGGATGACCATAAGGTGTGCGATATGTCATCCGATCCACGTTGAGAGGGCAAGAACACTGCCATGGCAGCGGGTATTCGTGAGAGGATCTGTAAATTGATGATGGTGGGGGTGAGATACCAGAAGGAGGCTAATGTTACTGCAATCACGCTGGAAGGAGAGTCCCTGATCAGCGATATTTTAAGGACGCCATGGTTGTCGGATGGATCGCGTACAGGTTTCAGCAAGTCCAGGTAATGAGTTTGCGGTCAACGATGGCGCTCAAGATGGCGATCCAGTCGAAGAACCGCCGAGGTGTGCAAATTGAGGGCTGCACTCAGCCTCCGGGACGGACATGAGTGTAGGGCTTCCCGAACGAGTGAACAGCCCTTCGGGGGTCTACAGTTTCATGTACGGAGGCATCCTTTTCCCGCGACTCGGGGCAGTCCGAGGAGTTGGGTGTTGTGATCTTGTGTCAAGGGTCGGAAGCGACTATTGCCGAAAGTCAACATTATTGAAGAAATGGAAGGCAGGCGCAAGCCATCATGCTTGGTACTATGTGGCGTTGGGGTGGGTGTGAAGCCTGAGCGCCACGAAACACGTTGTAAAGCAGCGTTGTAGGATGAATGGCCTGATTCGGAAGGGTCGCGCGTACTTGAAAAGTTTGGAGCGAGGTGTGATACGATTCGAGAAGAACTGCGAACGGAGCAGTCGGACATGTCTCAACTTGCGCCACGCAAACGACGAGACAGAGACTACAAGAGGAGATGAAAAGGAAAAGCAGGACTGCGGAATGGACACGAGTTTGAATAAGGCAAGGTTACGATAGCCTTCTATCGATATCGATGAGAAACATGATGGCATAACCCCTCTCGGTGGATACTCCCTTGTTGTATGACGACACGGACGTTGCCATCTGAGAAGGGTGGAGTCGAAAGCGAATAGAATAGAGCCCACGGTGGATGATCACCGCAAGGTCAGCTTTATCTCGCCAATCAAATGCGTGGTGGGTTCTTTTCAGCGTGCTGTTCCAAGGCGAATAGAATGGTGTGATGTCATTATGGGCAGACGAGGGTTGTGGCACAAATTACAATTGAATGAGACCGCATGGCGCATGAAAAGTTTCAATGGTATCATATGTTCTTGTGAGCCGAATAAACAGGAGATGAAGAGAAAGGAAAGCCGGTCCTTGATTGCGGGCGCTGAGTGAGCAAAATTACGGTAGCCCGGCCTATCATCGCAGCGATATGGACGCTCGAGGGTGCAAAGTCAAAGTAGGCGAAATGAAGCCACTGGAACGTTGTCGTCTGAGAAAGGGAGCAGTTATCTGACGAATCTGTCCGACGCTAACCATGAGTGGTATAAGATACATGTTGTGAACCGAATAGGAAAAGGAGATGAAGAGGCTGTCTGACGAGTGCGAATTATCATGGATATTGAGAGGACCTCGAGGTGGATGTTCTTTTCCTGATTCGCCGCTTGATTGACAAGATGACTCTGTGCAGGAATGCAGTGCTATCCAAGAATGGTCTAGCGTAGGCACGAACCCCTGTCCGGGCTGTAAGGAGGGTTGCATGATCAGGCCCCGATGCCAATCTCCGCGCAATCTCAGATCCGCGATCTAGACTCTTTTCGGCGATGCCCTTCCGTCTTTTTCCCACTTGGAATTCTCTTTTATATGATATCACGCTCAGTCCCCCATGTTCACAAAGCACGATGCCTCTTCAGTCTCCCTTTTTCATCGGCGAAGAACGCGCCGCATCCCGCCCCTCCACCTCTGGCACAAACCCTTTTTCGTCCCCCTCCAGCAAAGACATCGATCTCCCACTACCCGAATTACCCCACGTCTCCATCGCACCCGCCGTCGACGTGCCCCGCTCAGCCTCGTACTATGGCAGTCGTCCAAGCACATTCCCAAGTCGCACCTCCTCCGGCGTCCGCATTCGTGACGGTCTCTCCGCACCCCCCTCGCGCCCGCTCACAGCACACTCCACCCTGCCGTCCATCTCGCAGAAAAAGGCAGCACGCATGCGCTCGACGCTCCTCGACGACCCCTCCACCATCGAGAAACCCTGGGCGGCAAAAAAGGACCCTTATGCCCGCATCGCCTATTTCGTCACATACGGCGTCGCCTTCCTCGGCATCGCCGCAGCCGCCATCCGCTGCTATTTCGGATATAAGAGCGTCCTCATGCTCAACGGTAACCTCTGCATGGTCCTCGATGAAGAATTTAATACGGACACAAACACCGTCTTTGGATCAGGCGGAAATTGGTTCCGCGAAATCGAACTCGGTGGCTTCGGGCACGTCTTTCTCTCTCTCCCTCCCTCTCTCGGTCCCGGCTCACCTCGCTCATCCCCTTAGCAACGGCGAGTTCGAGATGACCACATCCTCCACAAACAACTCCTATGTTCAGAACGGCTACCTCTACATCACACCCACGCTCACTTCGGACGCCATCGGCTCAGGCAGCATCTTGAACGGATACACCTACAACCTCACCGATTGCACTTACAACATCACAAACCCTGCCTCACTCCCAGGCGGAACAAACACCTCCACCTTCAACGCCGCCGCCTACTACCAAGCTTGTGGTGCCGTCAGCAACTCCACCAGCGGTACCGTCATCAACCCCGTCATGAGTGCCCGCGTCAGCACAAGAAACAGCGCAAGCATCCGCTACGGTCGTGTCGAAGTCAGCGCCAAGCTGCCAAGAGGGTAAGCTTTCTCGATTCCATCACCACCCATCACACTCACAACATAAACTTTGATAGCGACTGGGTAAGTTTCATGTAAACAACCATCAACCACCACTCATCACCACCACCATCATCCTATCACACAGCTTTGGCCCGCAATCTGGATGCTTCCCGTAAACAACACCTACGGCCCATGGCCCCAAAGCGGTGAAATCGACATCATGGAATCTCGTGGTAACGCCCGTTCATATCCCGATCAGTAACTTCATTCTCCTATCCCTCTTTCATCCCCGCTCACACACCTTCCTAGGGGAATAGACTATGTCCGTGGTTCCCTCAATTGGGGCCCATTGCCCTTCCTCAACGCCTACTACAAGACGTTTGGCTGGTGGACACAACGCCGAACTGACTATGGAGAAGGATTTCACACCTACGCCCTCGAATGGGACTCGAGTTTCCTGTACGTTCCCTCGCCCCCTTTTCCCCGCTTCCCCATCACTGATCATCTCCAAAGCCGCATCTACGTCGACTCGAGACTCTCTTACATGCTCCAGCTCGACTTCAACGAACCCTTTTTCTCCCGCGGCGACTTTCCCCCCGTCGTCGAAAACGGCTCCACACCGATCGTACTCCAAAACCCATGGGTAAACGGAACTAACGCGACCCCCTTTGACCAGCGTGGGTATCCCTTTCCTTTCTCATCCGATCCCGGTAATTCAAGTTCACTCCGTATAGCCTTTTATTTGATCTTGGATCTCGCCGTCGGCGGTACCAACGGATGGTTCCCGGACAATGTCGGTGGAAAACCATGGTTGGACGGCTCCAACACCGCCATGCTCGATTTCTTCAATGCTCAGAATCAATGGTATCCGTCCTGGGGATCCGATGGCGAGAGCAGCTCGTTTATCATGTACGTCCCTCTGCTGCTGCTGCTGCGAGCTCATTTCTGATGGCCCTCTTTAGCGACTATGTCAAGATGTGGCAGCTCTGTTGAACACTTGTTTCCTCTAAGACACTGGATAATATAGCACATCTTGGTCTATTTTCTTTTGGGGCGTAGATGATACCTGTCTTGTTCGTAATTGTCGATACCAAACGACGTGGTGTATCATGTACATACAATGTAGTGTCACGTCAACGTCGGACGTTTGTTCATGCACATGGCCCGCCGCCGGCGTTTATGTTTCAAACTCCGAGGATAGCGGGCGAGGGTGTGCGATGAAACAACTTTGACAAAGAGACCGTCGTAGCATCATGCCATTATTTCAAAACGCCAAACATGAAACAGACGTACGTCGGTGCACGAACAACTCGGAGGAGAGAACTTGAAACAGCACCCAGGGCTGGCGCTGCCAGTGAATAGCTAGCGAACGGGACGAGACGCGACGAGAATCCATCACGACAACTTGGATTCTGGAACATCGAGGCTCTCCGGATGGATGGATGGAATTGGGACCTGAAACAAAACGTAGTGTGGGCCCATCAGACGCGTGCAGGACGGCATATATATAGATATATATTATGATGGTTCTAGAAAGGATAGATGCATGCACATCTCAAAACGCCAAGTGTCAGCCAGACTATGGGGACTTGGGAAAAAAACAACAACATGAAACGCTGGCATACCGTGACATACTGTACCACCAGTGACCGTGGGCAAGTACAAGTGCCACTACATTATTAGTACATGTACATGTACTGTTGCCGCCCGCCCGCCCGCCCACGTCCGACGCCGGATCCCCGGGCTATGGATGGATGGATGATGGAGCCTTTTTTGGGTCCGTGCGGTGCGCACGCATGATCAGGAATGACATGACATGACTACAGTAAACGACTCCGAGTCGGAGCGACGGGTTTGCGTGCCAGTGGGCAACGATACCAGCCTCGGCGTTCTTTCAAAAAAAGTGAACCTCGAAAAGACTCACCCGTCGTGACCAGTGGTCCTGTGTTCGTATTCGTGGCTCGTGGCTCGTGCCAGTGACGGGATGGCTTCCGATGACATCCCCCATACCCATACTCATGCCCATGCCCATGCCCAATGAGACATTGCCCGGCACATGGCGACTCGGGATGGCCCCAGACAACCCAGCACAAATAATACATCGGCATCGGCATCGGGCGGTCATCGTGGTAGGGTTGGCACATACGCGCGTTGATCGTTTTCAAGTTCGTCTTCTTCTTCTTCTTCTTCTTCCTCTGCTTCTTTAGGATCCGATGGGGGTTTTCTGATGGCGAGTGGTTGTACTTGGGTGTTGATGTTCTGATCGATCGCGGTCAACCGTCCACCGGTCCCGGTCAATGCCGGGATGGAAGAAAAGGTCCGAGTCCGAGTCCGAGTTGGACCGGGTTTTGTGATGCGCGCCACAACGTTTTCCGAAAGTCGGTGAGGCCCGTGATTCGGATGGGATGGGTTAGGGTACACCGAACCCGATTCGAGACGAGCATGTACATGTACATTGGAACTAATAAAATGAGATCGCAACCCACGGTTGATCAGATCAGGCTTCGGGTTAGAATTACTACTTGAACTTGGGTATACATATATGTGTGTCGCGAGTGGCAACTTGAACTTTCATCTCAATTCGATTGATGGCATTTCGAATCTTGCATGAGATCAACATCGACTCGGACTCGGATTATCGAGATAACCGGCACCCGGGAGTGTTCAGTGTTGGACGTGGCTTTTTTTTATTTTTTATTTTTTTCCCGCAAGTGGCCTTGGGATTGGTGGACGAGCGCTGCCGGGAAGTGGGCGCATCCACTGGCAGAATTAGCAGCGGCTTTTTTTTTTTTTTTTCGGAAACGTCCACTGGCAGAATGAGGTGACAACACCGCAGTACCGGCCGGGAGAACAAGAACAAGTATACTGGCGACCAGTCGCAAAAACGTGCAAGCAAGCGACCAGTAAGCGAGTTCAACTGATCCTTGAGCTCGACAGTCATCCCACCAATAGAACATCACGCTGGCGTTTCAAAATTTCAACGTTCAAGTTCAACGCACTCATCGACATTTTGCTGGGTTACCCTTGATCTACTCATCTCCATCAGGGTCTGTGCGACAGCGCAAGCGTAGGGATGACCTCATAGCATCATGAGCTAGTCTGCTGTAGGTCGCTCGTTTCTTCTTCCCCAGTAGGCATAGCCCAGACCGGCACGCTTCATAGTTCACCCACCCCCAGTTACGAGCTAACGCTACGTATACGTATACATATACGTAGTAGCTGCGCGTCCTGTTGTCCACCTCATGCAATATGAACTAGTTTGCTGTAGGTCGATTACAGCTCGCTTCAAGTTCTTCCCCTCCCCTACGTATACATACACCACTGGCACGCTAGATCACATTAGGCTTTATGATTCACCCCCAGGTACGAGCTCACGCCACGTATCTACTAGTACTATCAAGGCTCTGTGATGGCCAGCACCGCCCGTAACTGTTGGATCGGAACAATCGCTCACATATCATATCTCAGATAAACGCCTGATATCTAACATCTGATAGTATCATCGATCGATATCCGCAGCAGTAATGACTCGGACCCCAGAATATGAATATGTGAACCAGGAAAAGACTCTGCTGGGGGAGAGAAAAAGTCGTCGACTGGCCACGCAGAGTCGCCGTTCGAGATTCTCATCGCGTACGGCATACTTGTACAAAGTGCGGGTTAACACGAGGCTCGGCTAGATAAAGTCAACGTCAGAAATAATAAACTTGAATACATACGAATAGACATATATTCTGTGTGCGCATGAAAAGAAAGACGGCAAGGAAGGGATCAAGCTTGGGTACCACTCAGGCTCGCACGCGTCACGGTTCAAACCCGGAGAGGGGCGGTGCCGCCGGGTTCGACACCGACGCCATTTGTACCGGAACTTGGGTGCTCAACGCAACGCTCTCCTCGGTGCTTTCCTCGGATGTCGTGCTGTACACGAATGGGTGAGTGATACACGCGCATCCAACCTTGGTCCGTCACGCTCGTAAGGGACATACCTGGAATGGGATGTACGATGGCCGAGAAGCGACCTCACGGCTCTGCATGAGGCGATCGTGCTAGGATACCACGTCAATTGTTTATTTGCGCTAGCACGACGCCGATGGGATACAATACCTTGCAGTCATCGCTGGGAGTGACCTTGATCAGCCAACGCATGTACATGCCATCACGGACAGCCGACTTACCAGAAAGGCCAGTCAAAGACACTATAGCTATAGGATGCATTTAAGCCATGGACAGTGCCACAAGAAACGTTGGCCCTACCAGTGACGTCGAGGAAAGAAAAAACCTAGGGCTACGGATGAGGATATGGCAGGGAGGAGAGTGTGACGACCCACCGTCGGGGGAATATAGGTTACGACAGCCACCGCGAAATAAAGGAGGCCTTGCGCTTGCAAACGTTTTCTCAATGGTGATTTAGATTTAGACCTTTGTCTAGAGAGCCCCACAAGGGACAATACCAAGACGATGGTGTCGTAGGAGAGGGCTGACATGCCATAAAGTGAACACACCAGTCTGCTAAACGGGATGACATGGCTCACAGTACATCAAGGCGACCGCGTTCATTGTCGCATGCACGAACCTCACCCCACAATCGCCGTTGGGCAGGGTGGCACGTCGAATGTTCGCGACATCTAATCCAAGTTGAGACCAAAAACGCCTCAAGACGGGCCATACCTAGCGCGAGGACGATCCAATGGCCGAGCGCCAAAAGCACCAGAATGATATGCACGAAACGCGAGTCCCTCCATATAACCCAGCTAGGGTTCTTGTTAAACTCCAGACGCCGAACACTGAACCTTGACTCACGCGCGAACCATGAGATTCGTCGAGGTACATCCAAGAGCAATGTCTCCCGTAATCTAGAGTACAACGATGTGTCGATGATCGTTGATCGTTATGAAACCACGGCCATGTTGCTCACCGCTATAGACAACGCGCCAGCTATCATCAGAGGAATGAGCTGTGTAGAAACACCGTACGATGGCGAGAACTGACGCAAGCAAGCAAAATTACTTGTGGGACGATATTGGCTGACCACACTTGAGTCGAAGGGAAATGCGTTAGTCCCATCAACCATTCCATCCAAACACTTACTTTAGAAGCAGGAACAGGAACAGAAAGAATCGTCCGACAAGGTAAGGGATCTACATCAGGTATCCATCATCTCAAGAAGGCCGTTCTGGGGGACACGCGTAGACACTCACCAATGGCCATCGGAAGGCTAGACGCCCACGAATGACCGCGTATTCCACGTCAAGGGAAAGAAAGTACTCCCACCTAGACAACATTAATGCTACTCTCTTTCAATCAAGAAATACGTACCCATAAAGACCCAGCAGGAGAAATATCATGTTCGTATTGATAAACCTGAGGCGCGCTTCCACAGCCGGATCTCGCCAATCGACCATGGTGATCTAGTGAACAATGCAACGAGTCGACGAGCACTCTTGAAGGATCGGTGAAGGATGGTCGAAGAAAAAGAGCCCAGCCATCGGGTCTTTGCGCTGTGATTTAATAGCTCTCACCGTCAGGACTCTATGCTGGCGCTTGATGAGCCAAGCATCTTGCAACGACGGAATTGGAAAGGGAATTCTCACAGATATTACAATCAAGGGATCATTGTTCAGCCGGTACGCGTCGGCTAGCGTTAAGGCATCCTTCCCGCCCCGTGGGACGCAGAATCTGCTAATCATGATCAGGGGTGTCCCCTGCCCATTTCTTCGAGGTACCCTCATTGAGCACTAGCTTGTCGAATTGGGAAACATCGTACAGTACGAAGGGGGTTTCAGGCATCATTAGTCACTCGAGATGTGAGGGTGGCGTGCACCAGACATCACGGTGACCAACCCTTCCTTTGCAAATGCTAATAAGTTCAACTGCCATTTCTTCAGCGGCACGAGGAATGTTCGATGGAATTGCATGCTGAAAGGGATATTAGTAGTATATATAAAAATGGTTATATACTTGAATCTTCAACTCAATCAATGGCGTCCTCACCAAGCACACGACCAGGGACATCCTCGGCCCTGCCACGAAAACTTTTTCCAATGGCCATGACCTGAGTCGCGACCAGCTTTGAGGACAGTTTCATACGAGAACCATAAAGGTGGACGGGCGACGTAGTCTCGAGCCCCCACCGACGAAAAACCAAGATAGTGACGCGGTGCGGGCCCAGTAGCGAGTAGATGTTGACAGTGCCCGGCGTGGACGTCGGAAGATAATCTTCGTACAACGGATATCTGCAGATGAGAACGGCTACCACCCAATGACATCTTCAATACGGCAAGATAGCACGTGCCTCTTAGTTGATAGATCCGATCTACCACCCAAGTATGTCACCTACCAGAAGAAGCCATCGTCGGACCGGGGAGATACGCCGATACCAGGAGATTGAAGACAGGTACTTACATGCAGATGCTTCTGAGTGATTCGTGCAGAACGGGGATTCCAATTGATAAACTTGAAGGGGAAAGGGAAAGAAGACGAGACAACGGCAGTGCCGAGATCAAGGGTGTAGTTTACCAGTGGGATGTAATGTGGAGTGCCACCTTTCCGAGTGGCAACAGGTATGGTCTTGCACTTTCCAAATCGAACGGCAGTACAAAGACAATATTATATATCTTTATATTCTCCGCTGGGTTGGCCCATATGGGAAGACGAGAGGTTCCCGAGATTCAATCTGGAGTCAATTGCAACCAGTGCTTCTCGCGCGTGGCATTGAGCCCGCATCATGAATTCATCGTACCCATCGTAGTATGCGGTTTGCATTTTCACGGGAGGGGTCAATGGATATGACTCTAATCTGTGTTCTCCATAAACCGCATATTGCGCAGTAAGGTACCATTTACCGTACGATCGGTAGATGAGCCGTTTCCCGGATAGTCGGCTTCAAGATGAATGCGAGGGTGCCTGTGCTTTAGTGAAATCCCAGGAGATACGAAAAGATCGCGTATTATTTGCAATTCAGGATTGTCTCGGAATTTCTGGATTCCGCTTCACAGTATCATCATCGAGTTAGCATCTGTGTTGGATTCAAATCGAAGGCGACTAAAAGATACTTAGTAAACAGGGATTCAGAAATATCCTTGGTTGTGAATTTGCATTTCCCGGGACCTGTATAGACTTCTGGTTGCGGTGCGTTCTGCACGGACTGATCAACCATCCGCGCTGCACCAGACGATCGTGGTCATTGTAAGCTGATGATCGAGGACCTTTCCAAAGGGCGACAGTTGGATGTCAGCTGATGTGAGCATACGAAGTAATGGTAAATTTCCGAAGGGAAAACGGACATGATCCATTTATTAGACGGAACTAAGTTTGCCCCTCCTAAGTGTATAATCCATGACGAAAGGTTATACCACCGCTCGTAATGTTCCACCTTGGAAACTGATGAGATCACGTAGCTGTTGCGGCGAGACTACCACAGACCGGTTTAGAAACTTGAGAGATATCTCGCGGATTCAAGGAGGGAAGGGATGATCAGAGACACTAGGGTCATGACGGTCATATCCGCTGCGGCTTTTTGTTCTGCTATGGCAAAGGGTGAGCCTCAAGATGTAGTTTTTTTTTGCAACGAAACAGACTAGTGCCAAAATTTCTGACTCGAGGACCCTGACTTCCTCTTCAAGTCGCTGTCGTTGTTTGAACAGCATTTGTGCTCTGCGTTCCTCGCGCTTATTCGCGGTTGGTGCTGTTGCTGCGCGAGACTGCACGACTTGGGCCGCTTCTACCTGTCTCAGACGCGTTGTCGATGATTTCGCCTCTCGAGGGATGAGCGACACACCTTGCGTTGGATCAAAGCCTGTTTACGGCTGAGAGCTTCGAGACCCCTTTCTGCACGCTCGATGAGCTCGATGATCTGTGGCTCAATCTCATCTGCAAGGTCTGCTTTGTATCGGCGCACAGTGCCTTCGTCTATGAGGAGAAAGACCTGAACGCGGTCGGCCCAAGGTATGAATGGGGGGATGAAACATACCTTTTGATTCGCCAACACCTTACTCATCCTTGGCAGATCAAATGTCCCGTTACGAAGGAGTTGCTGGGCCTCGTATGCCTGTCTTGCCACTCAGTGCTGTTCGTCGGTCGACTAGGAGATTGGTGTTACCTCTTCACAACAGTCTTCCATCGCGAGCACACATTCTCGCAGATTCGGGGGGCAAACTGCGTTGGCATCCCCGCGATTGAGGTCATGCGACCCTGCAAAGACCGATTCTCTCGGTCTGGGTAGTGCGGACAGGCGGGGCATGGAAGAACGCGTCTCGGCAACGCGGCACACGCGTCGGGAAAACAAGTCGGAGAATGAAAACATAACCAGAAGATATATAGCGCGCAGACTCCGCCAGTAACTGGTTTTTTCGAGTGTCCATCCAACCCGCACGAAGCGTTAGCCCGTCGGCGCAGAGTTACTTCTGAGTAGCGTCTGGTTTCAGGTTGGTGGAGCGAGGTGTCCGTTTGGATGCTCACGAGATGGAGCGCCGCTGCCTGGCTCGCTCTTTCTGAGGGCTGATGTAGGGTGGCCGTGCGGCGTCATATTCCTGTATCTTCCGTACCCGCTCCTCGATGGAGGGGTTGCTACTATGTGGCCTTGACGGTTGGGTGAAACCATGACGCATACAGTTGTTTATTGATGCAAATCCAATGCTGTTTTTACATTGTCTACCTTTAGATCGATAACTGGACGCCATTCTGAACAAAGTCTTGGCCGTATCAAAAATGTGTCACCGCAACATATGACACTGTACGGTGCTGCGCTCCTGTTCGGCCCAGTGTAAGCTAAGTACTGGAAGGCACAAACTTGAAGTTTATGCTCGTCTTCCAAGACTACTACTGTAGTACCTTTGAACCTTCAAGTTCTCGATGTTCCAACACATTTCAAATGCGGAACACGGCCTTTTGTCGCGAATGAGCCAATGGGTCCATCCCGCTAGACTTTTTCCGTTAACATGACGCACAGAGGATGAAGAAATTCATTCCCAGTGAAACAACTGGCATGGAGATTGGTCATTGAGATATGGCATAACTGTGAGGCAACCTCGCAGATCCTTGCTGTCGTTGATCGCAAAAGGCGCCGCAATGTGTTCAGAACAATCCATGTCAACAGGGGCCTGTTACTTGTCCATCATGTTTCATTTGTCCGAATTTCTGGAAAGTGGAACCCTGCTTTCCCCTTCAACGTAATTATCCCTCTTTCTCATGCTGATAACCCTCACTATTGACCCTTTTAGCGATTATGGGACATTTGATACAGACAGCAAGCTTCAGGTAGAAGACAATATCTATGACGATGAATTCCAAAAACACCGGAATCAACCCCGATCTCAAAGCGCCAGTTATGGGTGAATATGAACAGCATTGCATCATTCCTCCACCGGCGTCGCAGAAAGAAATGGGTAATCGTTGATGAGAATTACATGCGAGTCCACACTTACTCAATATAGCGACTCATTACTTTTCAGCTTCAACTGTTCACCGGTACCGTCCTCATCTTTGACCATGTCCGCCGATCAGTTCGTCTCGTTAGCGTGGTTCACTGGTCACCCCCCAGAACGAGGCGGGTCACCAGCTCTCCATACCCATGGCCGTACCCATACCCCCTCCGTCGGACGGGCGGGCGTGAAAGGACGTCAAACAGATCGAGGCATTCTTCGACGCGCACGACGCAGTTTCGGACTCCTGCGGGAGGGTTGACGGCTGCCGCCTGTGCTGGGTACTGCCACAAGGCAAGCGTACATCCGCCCCGTTCCGATTGTACGATCGACAGAATGTGCTGTCACGCGATCAAGGCTCGCCTCGATCGCATCCGCGACGGCTGTCGAGGTGTTCGTGTCGCTCTCCAATACCTTCAAGGGTCAGTCTCTACCCCGCTTCTAACTCGGGCACCCAGCATTCATGCCCCCCCCGTCAAGCGTCCTCTCCTCGGCATCGTCCGATGCCAACAGAAATCAGGATTCTTACTCCGCGGCTGCCCCTCGGTTCTAGCGTAAGGCCACGGATATCGCTTCTCCAGCTGCAGAAGCAACAGGTGAGCAATAAAATACGGTGTGGAGGGAAAGAATATATATATCTGAGAGATATGTTAGGTGAATCGGACGCTCATGTATCATCGTGACAAGGCACTTGTCTTCCAGATGATTGACGTCCTGCATCGTTGTTCGGACAAGAGGAGGCAGATGTCTCTGGCGAGGTTTATCGAGGATTACCAGCACTCCCAGCACATTTTCTGTGTCCCTCTGATCGACGCCGGCGCAGTGTTTCTGAGGGAAATATAAGTATGGGGGGTCCTCATCGATGGAAAACGTACATAGGTCGAACGACAGCAAACTATAATTCCAGGGTAGTTATGATAAAATGGTTCAGTCATCGCTGGTGGTTTACATCAAGCGTTCCATAATCTCCAACCTGAGGAGAGGGCCCAGGGATAAGTACGGTAACGAAAAAGGGCTCGAGTTGACCCATAGTCCGTGGAACGTGGACGACATCGTAAGTGGCTGGCAGCCCCTTTAACTACAGGCCAACACCGACCAGGTGGGGACTTCTCACCTACTATGGTGCTCGCATTCTGGAGGTTATCATGGGTGCTGTGCGCGCTTAGTTTGTTGGTCGTCGCCGATTCGTGATTGTGCGGTGTGTGCGCTCGCATCAGTTCTTGAGTTTCTGGCGTTGGTCCGATCTGCGTGAGCAGGGCACACAAAGAACGTGGATAAGCCAATCCATTGATGGGCACCAAGTCCCCATCACCGAGTACCGTGTCGAGCGTTCAGCACTTGGCGTCTTGTCGTACGGTACGTCCGCACGTAGTCAGTGACGGGATAGAGGGGAACTTGCCGGCGGAGAAGGCTTGAGCGACGAGGGCTTGGTGCATTCCGATGTGATGAGAAAAGGCAATGGTTGAGGCCAACTGCTGGATTGAGCCTCTTTCTGTGCAAAGGCACCACGAGGAATGATGCGGGCCATGGCAGTCGTAGTCATGATCAAGACTCATTCAAAAGCGTTCCACTCAGTAAGATTGGTATGGTTACGTAAGAAGTCACTTGCCCGCTTCAAGTTTCAAGTTCACCATCGTTCTCAATGAATGATGACTAGCGCTGACTTGTCTTGGATAACACATACACTTCACGCTGTGCCTTCGTAACACTGTGCACCACTTCAACTTACACCCCCATCCCAAACCGTTCACGAAACCCTCGATGTTGAGATGTACGCTGTATATCGATGGTTCCTTTCTTTTGAACCATAGACAGCAAACCAGGTGTCGGCATTGCCAAGCTAGACAACCCACCACTTCAACTGCGGGTCTAGGAACAGAGGTCGAGAATTGAGATAATTGTTTTACTCCGTACTTGTCAATGCAATCTCACTTTGTCGCAGGTTGCAGCCAAGATATTCCGTTTCATGTTCTCGGTGGATGAGGGTGAAGTAAATGATTTATATATCAAAGTATGTGCGTCGTAGACTCCTTTATGTAACGGAACTTGACACGATGGCAATGCATCGAGAGTTTGGAATCTGGAAAAATCCGGACCATCCCAATACTACCGTTCCGTTCTTGGGACTCTCCTCCACCGGCTCTCACTGGTATGTCACCGGCCCACGAGTGCGCTAGACGAATAGCATTCTAACTGCTGAGGTTATGAATGGTCTCATAGCTATTGGTAGTAGTATTGGATGTCGCTGAGAGGCTCCAATACCCTACGTCCTGCAAAAACTTCATCTCAGTCCTACCAGCACCTTTTTTCACAACGAAATCCGTCAAGAAATGGATCAAAAATCTCCGATCCCGCAGCGCCGGGAGCATGTCACGATCGTCTCTCCAGTCATTCCCCATTCCCCGAGAGCCCGAGCGTTCCCAAAGTGGGGCCGAGGGCTTCGGATATTGCCAATATGTCGACCCAGACCTCATGGAGAATTTTGTACCATTTAGAATTCTTCACAAGGCCTTGGAAGGTCAGAGGTTGAGACTCGTATGATGTGAGGTCAGGCCAGTCTCGGTGGTCTGTCTGGCATTACCTTGCAAGGCTCTGAAAGCGTTAGCAAGGTCGTGGGAACCTGGTAAGACCTTGCAATGCCTCGCTAGATTTGGGACTTTTTGGTGATGGTTATCCACCTCTTTGAGCACATATTCATCCGAGTCCCGTTCGAGCGAACAACCACCAAATTGTTCGACTTCCAGCCTTACTCGTAACTCATTCTCCCATACTCCACCATGGAGATCGAAAAAATCAGAGAGAAATTCGGATGGTTCAGGATTCTCGTTATTGACCGGGCCAACGCCAGCAAAACCACTATTCTCAAGAAAATCTGTAACACTATGGAAAAGCCAGAGATCTACTGTTATGATTCGCTTTCCAATGTACACTTTTTCCTTTGTCATTGACTCCTTCAGATGGGGAATGACCCCACTGCAACATGTACAGTGTCTTCCTTGCTGAACACTTCACTTAGTGCATTAGATCAGCTAAGTACCCTGCTTATCTCTCTCTCATCATCTTGATTACTTGCCTTCCGATGCAACCATATTGTTGGTCATTCTCACTTATCTTTCTTTGTTTCATGACATTCTATGATGTTCCATATGACATCACCAGTTCCATGACTAATTGTTCTTCTTCCTTCCTTCACATTCCATCCAATTAGTCATTCTTCTCATGTTCAACTTATATAAACCCTTTACTACAACTGATGTATCCTTAGCTAGTCTTATCTGGCAATACATCCCTTGTGCCTTCTCCTGGATGTTACGGACTGCAACGGTGATGACTTTGATGAGGAAGACAGATATGAGGAGATGGCGATGAGCGATGTCGACATCAACAAGAAGGATGAGGTCGAGGTTGAAGATTGGTATGGCAATGGATATGAGACGATATAGCATAAAGTGGCCCCTTTGCAGAGGGCTAGGCTGGCAGGAGAGAGAAGAGTAGTACCACTGAGTTGCAGGCATCTTAGAAGGGTGGGTGGAACGAAGTGAATAGGACTAAGGTACGAAGGAATTACAGGATGGGTTTATATACTGCGACTGAGTACCTTAGGGCAGGTATCTGAGTTCGAATTAGTTTAGGGCAAGCAGAGAACATGAAATGTCATGGAATGTTCGAGAAGAAAGAAAGCGAATGGAAGTAAACATGAGAGAAAGATAACGAGCATGAGATATGACATCATTTATGATGTCATAGAACTAGCCTCAAGTCATGTGAGAGTTCCTGTGGTCATGTGCACTTGGTCACATGACTTTGGAAAGAGAAAACGACTAAGTAAAACAGTGCTCAGTGATGCATGCATATGAGTGAAGATAAAAGTGAAAAATAGGGTATATGCATGCCCGAACTATAACACTGGATCTCTCTAAGTCCTCATCCTACTTTTGAGTGGACACTTGCTCTTACTTTATTGTAGCACCTGCTACTTATTCCACTGCCTTTCAAGTGGAGTATCCTTTGTCATCTCGGTCATTGTTTAACCACTAGTCCTTCGTCTTTGAAGCTTAGAAAGACCTTCCTTCATCAAGTGACATCTCAAATCTGTGTTCACCATCTACCAATAGAAATCCTCTGTCCTCACTGGGTCTATGTTTGACCTCACCAAGGCCAAATGTAACAAAAGACTAGCTCTTTTTTCAAGGATTACCTTTGCTATAACTTCTTCACCATTTCACCCTCATGCAACTCCTTGCATGCTTGACTCAGTTGGTGGTGAGAACCTCCCCCGAACCCAGACTCTACCTTGGAACACTTCTCATTGGAACCTGAGGAAGAAGAACCCCTTGATGCTTCACTTCCCTCTTGAAAGGAACAGGAAGCAACCCTTGACCTCAGCCACCAGTTGTCAGTGTCTCTGACAATCCCTTATATCCCCACACCACCTAGCCTCACTCTGGTCACCACTCAACCCACCTTTGTCTTGCCAACCATCCCAATCATACCTCCTTAACCCACTGTTGTCCCCATGTCTTCTACCACCAAACCCACTGAACTCTACATCACATCGTCTGAACATTATGATGGGACCCCAGAGAAAGCCATGACCTGGCTCCAAACCATACAGCTTTACCTCAAGATTAACAAACTGTTGAGATTTGATGTTGCAATGAGTTACTCCTTGTCCTAATGGATGAGTCACACTAACTACCAAATGAGTCACACTTATCCTAATGATGAGTCATGCCTAATGGTACTAGGATAACTTATCCTAGTGAATGAGTCACACTCATTCACGTGACCAGTATTAGATAAAATCACAAAGTGACTAAGCTACATGTTACACCATCCATGATCATCATATGATGAGATCATCTGATCCATGATTATATAACATATGGTGCAATATCACACCATCCTAGATCAGATGATCTAGAGAGTTGTACCATTCTCTTTCTTCATTCTTCTATTGGTTAGAATGGTACAGAATATGATAGAACATTTGTTCTTGTATACGAATTGTTACAGTACATGGCTCGTACTCGCTATCTCTATCAGTTCTCTGGACTAACAATTACTTTATCATTTTATCTTAGTGGACTATGGGCACACACTTGACCCTGCCCTTATTCTTACCCTTATCTTTGATTAGATCCTCCTATGGTTATCTCTGTTGATCAGAGATAGATCCCATCTGGATCTTTGCCATGATCTGATCTATTATTAGGTTCAGATGCAGCCTTCTCTCCCATTTCATCGTTCACACTGCATGCTCACTCTGTTAATCTCCACTCTCACCTTGCTGTAGCCATGCTTCCTACCACACCACATGTTATCCACATGGACTACTCCTTTAGTCTGTACCCTAGACCCTAGTCACTCATAATATAGTCACTGTCACTACTGTAGTCTGCTATATAAGCCTGAGGACCACAATGGAGGATCCTTATCCTTTCATTGTGGTCTCTGGGGGATCATTCTTTGTTCCATAGACTCTAGCCTGCCTATGTATAAGTGGCTCTTGACTCTCTCGTTTCATTGGATTGCCCCATCGCTGAGTCCTTGGGCATTGACGCTGCCCTCTTCTCTATCTCGTCACAACCTCAGTATAGGCATTGGGCTGCTCTAGATGAGTAGTTGCCCATGTTCTTGTCATCACCTTTATACCTCATTGATGTCTATAACATGAATCAGTACATAGATGTAAATATCATGTACCCCTATATAAGATTGATCTTTAGGAACATCTTATCTCTAATGAGTTCACTCTTGATTCATTCCATCACTGCTCTGATCCTCAGTGCAAGACTCTTGGTCCAATCTCAGATCATTAGCCTCAAGTAAGTGTTCCTACTTGAGCCTTATTCCTTTGTTCCATTGCATTCGGGATATCCTTGTATCTCAAAACAAACTCATCTATGACACCACAGAGAAGAAAGTCATCTTCACACTCTTATACATGACCAAGGGAGCTGCACTCTCTTGGACTTCTACCTGCCATGCTGCCTCCATCAGCAGGACCACTGTCTCCCTAGGGACCTTCAAGGACTTCATCAAGGACTTCAAGACCTCCTTTGAACAAACCAACATAGTCACCAATGCCATCATTTGGCTCTCCACCAAACAAATTACCAAAGACAAAGGGAAATACCTCCCCTTCCTCACCACCTATACCACCAAATTCCAAAACATGGTAGCTAAGTCTAAAATCACTGATGAGAATGTCCTCATCAGCTATTACTCTGCTGGAATCCCACTGGAACTCATGCGTTGCATCATGTTGATGGACACTGTCCCTGACACAATCACCAAGTGGTATGTCAAAGCTGCCCACTTCCATACCCAGAACAAGTGAGCATACGAAATCACTCAACACAATTGCCTCCCCCAGAAATCCTTGTACACCTCATTCTCCAATCCCTCCACACACTCAGCCAAACCCCATGATCCAGACATCATGGACATTGACATCATTTGAGTTGCCAAACTAACCTCTGATGAACGGAAATGTTGCATTGAGAAAAAACTTTGTTTCTGGTGCTGACAGCCTGGACATACCAGCATTGCTTGTCCCCACTTCTTCTCTTCAAAACCTGCTCCAAAGAAAGTCAATATCATGAAAGACAACAACCTTCCCCAACTCATGGAAATAGAGGATGAGGATGATGAAGATACTACTCGACGAGTGGCCTTCATCCCTAAGGATTTTTAGAATGAGGACCTCAGTTGATGTGAGTCTCCTCTTCTCTATTATGTGCACCTATATTAGTATGATCCATGACTTAGTCTATGGAAATTCCTATTCAATTGATCGTCCCCTCGCACACAATGAAAACTATTGACATCCGCGCCCTGGTGGATAGTGGCACAGACATCTCCTGCATCAACTGGCAGTTTGTCCAAAAAAACAAACTACCTACCAAGAAACTTGACAAACCCTTTTGTATCTGAAATGCTAATGCCTCCTTCAACAAAAATGGAGATATTTGGTTCATTTGCACCCTCTTCATCAATATCAAGGGTATTGCTCAGGAAGTTACCTTCTATGTCATGGCCCTCTGCTGAACCAATGTCCTTCTCAGACTACCTTGGCTTAAAATCACCAACCCTGTCATTAATTGGAAAACCCAAACCCTCTCCATCGATGAGTCCCTTGACAAGTCCAAACTCCTCTACTCTGCCTTTGCCAAGGACACAAAAAGCCATGACTCTGCCCCGGCATACTGCAAGGAACTCCTCCATCCTCCTTGTCATGTCCTTGTCTCCTCCATCACTGACTACCACCTTGATAGTTTTCTTGGAATAGAAACCGAGAAATCATACCTTATCCATGCCAATGACAACTGTGTCCTTCACTGTATCATCTGATGTGGTTCTTGCTTTGTCCCTATGGGATCTCCTGTCATTGTCTGACTAACCACCACCATAGAACTCACTATGGCAGCCGAGAAGGCTAAACTGAAGGTCACCCTCTCTCCAGAATACACTCAATATGCTTCTGTCTTTTCCAAAGAAGCAACCAACCATGTGCCCCCATCATGTCCCTGTGATTATGAGATCAACCTCAAAGAGTCCTTTACCCCAAAGATCGGGAAGATCTACCTCTTGTCTCCTGATGAACACAAAGCCACTGAAGATTTCCTTGATGAAAATCTTGCTGCTGGGAAGATCTGTCCTTCCAACTCCCCTCAAGCCTCGCCTTTCTTCTTTGTCAAAAAGAAAGATAGAGGACTTTGCCCCTGCTAGAACTATTACTACCTGAACAAACACACCATTCAGAATGCCTACTCTCTTCCCCTTGTTTCTGACCTTGTCGATAAACTCTGTGACACCAAGGTCTTCACCAAATTCGATGTATGCTAGGGGTATAACAATGTCCACATCAAAGATGGGCACCAATGGAAGGCTGCCTTTATCACCCACAAAGGTCTCTTCAAACCCACAGTCATGTTCTTCGGTCTCTGCAATTCCCCAGCAACCTTCCAATGTTTTATGAACAACTCCTTCTGGGATATGATCACTGAAGGATGGCTCATCATCTATATGGATGACCTCCTCATCTTCTCCCCCAATGACAACACTCACACTGAATGAACCAAATGTGTACTACAATATATGGAAGAACTCAACTTGCATCTCAAACTAGAGAAGTGCAAGTTTGTCACCCCAGAGGTGGAATACCTTGGCATGATTGTCAAACCTGGACAACTCACTATGGATCCTATCAAACTTGACAGAATTGCCTCCTGGCCTGTTATAGTTCAGTTCCACATATGCTCCCTATTTTATTTTTCTTACCTTTGCTCATATGCTACATATCCCTGAGCACTGTTCTACCTTATTGTTTCTTTCTTTCCAAAGTCATGTGACTAGTGCACATGACTGTGGGAACTGGCACCTGACCTGAGGCTAGATCTATGACATCACTGATGATGTCATACCTCATGGTCCTTCTCTTTCTCTCACAGTAATCACTATTTATTCTTCATCGTTCCAGAACATTCTTTCTCTCACACTTGCCCTAAACTATTTCCTACTCAGAACCCTGCCCTAAAGTACTTGTCCATACTATATAAACCCTTTCTGTAATTCCCTCATACTTTAGTCCTATTCATTTGCATTCCCTCCTCCAGTAGGGACCCTCTGCTTCTGAGTACCACTCCTCTCTTCTTTACCAGCCTTGCCCTCTGACAAGGGGCTTGTCTATGCTCTGTCTCACTACCATCTATCTATCTCTTGCCCACCTCATCCTTGTCCTTGATGTTGTTGCTGACATCGCCAACTGCCACATCCTCATCATCACATTCCTAGTTCAACCAACTTAGCTGCAGTACAGTTTCACCTGAATAGGACTACCATAGGACCTACACTGTGTACCTCCTTTTTCACTTTATGACTAGCACTGAAATTGGCACACATGAACAACTGATAGTTAAATGTGAACCATCACCCATCATAATTCCCCTCACTTGGGAACCAGTAAAGAAAGAGGAGACATCTGAACTCACTTATCCAGAAGACCTCACCTGGGAGAACCCTGCAGGCATTGACCCAAATGATGACTGGACCCCACCACTGCCACCAGTAGTAGAAGAACCTCACTGTGTTCAGAACTGTCACCACCACCAATACCAACAAGACCCATATTACTCATGCACCAAATGCTTCTCTCACTGCTCCACCCTTCACCCCCAATCTTTGCTCCACATCCCCAGAGCCTGCTTGGAAGATAGTGGTCAGTAAGGATGCCAGATGTCCAAGATGTCCTTAATGCCATCAATGGCTTGGTTGTGTTGATGACACAACAGGTTAGACCAACTTCAAACTTGTATAAAGCCTTCACTGAGCCTGGGACTTGGGATGGTGATCAGAAAACTTACTGCAATTGGTGGATAAGATTAGTGACTTGGATTGAGTGCCAGATGGGCCTCAATGACAAACAGAAAACCACCGCCACCTATCTCTGGCTAACTGGCCGTGCTTCCAACTTCACCCACATCCAGCTGGCGCATTACAATGACCTTGAAGTAGAACAGACCACTACTGTCAGCAAAGCAGCAGTCTGGCCTGGCTGGGATCAAGTAAAAAAGGACATTGAAAATCACTTTTGCATTGATGTTCTTAAAGAAGAGGTGTACAAGGCGCTGGCAGCACTCAAATAAGATCACCTCCCTATTGAGGTATTCACCCAGCAATTTGACATCCTCTGAATTGATGCTGGCATAGACAATGCATATGCACTTCACATCTACAAAGAAAACATCAATTACAATATCTACTTTCAACTGTCTCTCCAAGAACCCACCCTCATCAATGACCTTGCAATGTGGAAAAAGAACACTGTCATGGTCAGTAAAACATTCAACTGAATGCATTTGGAGCATTCCAAGGCTAATGCACCCTTGTCAATAAAACAAGAGCAATCGCGGTTTACCACCATAGGTACTCAACCCGGCCAAGGAGCACCAATGCAGGACATTCATGCTGTGCAAGGGCAAGTCCCTGACACTCGTACCTGCTACAATTGCAATGAACAAAATCACATTTCTTGCAATTGTAAGAAACCTCGATGTGCTCATGGTCAGAGACAAGCCACTTTCAACCCGCTTACTGGTCGCACTTTATATGCCCTGCCCTGCTTCCAGAATCACAAGATCCCCCTCACTCCCAATATGGCCATTGCCTCAGTTGTGGCCACTTCCTCCTCCTCTTCAATGCCAGGACAGCCTGCCTGGCAAAACGATGAAGCACAGGCTTATTACTTCGACCTGTTCAAAGCCAAGGTGCCCCAGTTAGCTGCAGAAGGATTAAAGGGAAAAGGCAAGGCCAAATGACCCAGGGAGGTGATCATTCAGCAAAGGACCTAAGCTTTGTTTCTTCTTTACCATTCTTGTCTTCTTCTTCTTTCACTTATGTCAACCCTTTTTCTATTTCACCTGTCAAAGAGGAGATGGACAGCAATGAGGTTGAGGATTCATCTCTGAACAGTTGTTTGTACGATAGTTCCGAAAAGGCATCCCATTTGGGCATGGCACTGGAAGTAAAAGATAGTGTGCTTAATTCCTTGTTAATGGACAAAAAGACAAGAATTTCCTCTTATAAATCCTCCCCCACTTCCTTTTCTCATCATGAACCAGATCCCTCTCAAGAAGGGGAGTTCAACATTGTCACTGACATTTTCTTTCAGAAAAACCAAAAATGGGTCCATTGAACCATGGTCTTACTGCTAGATTCAGAAGCCATACAAACCTTCATTGACAAAGATTGGGTTCACAAGATTGGTATAGAAACTAAACTGCTATCAAAACCAATGCATGTCACCAACACAGATGGATCCACCTCTAAACATGGTTGTATTTCACATTATGTTTCATTTGTATTATCCTATGATGGACACTCTGAGGCTGTGGAAGCCCTAGTAGCTACCCTCAGATCTCATGAAGTTATTTCAGACTATGACTGGTTTCACCGCCATAATCCCCTCATTGATTGGGTGGAAAAGAAGATAACATTCAATAGGTGTACAAAAAATTGTTGTGCTCAAAACTTGGCACAACTGGTTGACCACTTGTGGAAGACCTTGAACATACAAGTATTTGAAGAGGGATTGGCTGACAAAGTGCCCCCTCAATACCACTCTTTTCTAGATGTCTTCAGTAAAAATGAGCCACAACAAATGCCAATATGAAAACCCTGGGACCATGCCATTGATCTCAAACCTGACTTCATACCAAAAAAAGAATGTGTTATCCCACTATCGGAAACTGAAATTGAAGAAGTCTGGAACTTCATCAAATCTGAATAGGAAAAGGGATATATCTGCCTATCTAAATCCCCTCAAACCACACCCATATTTTTCATCCCAAAAATGACTGGTGAAAAATCACTTGTTATGGACTATAGATATCTAAATGAAGGAACAGTAAAAAACTCTTATCCCCTTCCTCTCATTTCCTCTTTGGTGGACTGCCTAAAGGGCACAGATTAATTCACCTGCCTTGATTTACGTTGGGGCTATAATAA
>QFEQ01002592.1:7895-45002 GCA_003316335.1 Hemileccinum impolitum
CCGGTGCCTGCAACTCAGTGATACTACTCTTCCCTTCCTCTGCCAGCCTAGCCCTCTGCCAAGGGGCCGTCTATGCTATATCGTATCTTGTCTATCGCCGTACTGATATTCAACTTGATTCTCGTCGTACTCGTCGACATCGACACCGTCCACCGCTGTCTCCTTATCTCCGTCTTTCTAGTCAAAGCAGTCACCATCCATAACAGACAGACCACAAAAATCTCGAATATTGGAAAAAACTGCAGACTCTATCAGGACGACAGGCTCATTGGCATGAATTGTTACAGGAATTTAATTGCACCCTAATCTATAAACCCAGCAACACGAATGGACATGCCGACGTGCTCTCCCGTCACCCTGATCATGGCGATGCTGTCAATAACTTAAATGAAAACATCACCGTCTTTCCCTCTACCATCTTATGATCGTCAAATCTCTCCATTCCCATATCCCTCACCTTTCCTGACACTCACCTCCCCACTAAGGGTTCCTTCACCATGGCAGGCTTTGACCTGTATTCCACTGCTGATTTTGACATCCCCACCCACGACCAGCTCCTTATACCCACCCATGTCAAAATCCAACTCCCCCTTGGCACCTATGGCAGGATTGCCCCCTGTTCAGGCCTTGCCTTCAAGCACAAAATCAATGTCATGGCCAGAGTCATTGATGCCAATTATAGGGGAGAAATCGGGGTTATCCTGTTCAACCACACAAACATTCCTTTCCATATTACTAAACACGACTGTATCACACAACTAATCATCAAAAAAATAGAAAACCCAATGTTAACAGAAGAAACGACTCTAAATGAATCAGAATGAAATGAAAAAGGTTTTGGCTCCACCAGAGTCAAAGCAATGACCTCCACCTCTCTCTACTCTAACTTCGAAACAAAACTAATGAACAAGTCAGAACAATTAGGCATTGACGCAGTTAATGAGTATGAATATTATGCTCAGGACAAACTCTTCCAATCTTCGAATGGCATAGTTTTTGTGCCCCCTACTCTTCACAATGAACTTATCTCTCTTTTTCATGATTCTCCTACAACAGGCCATCCTGGTCGCAACTGCACCATTAACACCATCAAACAATTTTATTGGTGGCCTGGCGCAGCCAAAGACATTGCTTCATATGTAGAACACTGCCAGGTGTACTCCCTCACGAAGGGTTCATCAAAGCCACCGGCAGGAAAATTAATTCCACTTCCCATTCTGTCCAGTCCTTGGATTGATATATCTATTGATTTTGTTACAGGCTTCCCCACCTCCAAAGGGTACAATGCCATTGACATCATAGTCAATTGTTTCTCCAAAGAAATCATTTTATTTCCATGCACAAAAACCACTTCTTCTGCTGATCTGGCACTTTTATTTAGAGATCATGTTTGGTGTATGCACAGACTACCTAACACTATTGTCTCAGACAGGGGACCACAATTCGTGTCGGAGTTCACAAAAGAGCTCTGCAAAGTCTTAGGGATTCAACAGAAGTTGTCGACAGCGTATCATCCACAGATGGACAGACAGACAGAACAAATCAACCACGAGGTACTGGCATACCTTAGAGCATACGTCATGAAACAACAAGACTCTTGGAGCGATTGGCTCAAAATGGCACAATTCATACACAACTCTTCCCTTACCACTGCCATCGGTGCTACCCCATTCAAAGTAACACGTAATTATCAGCCATGATAAGGAGT
This sequence comes from Hemileccinum impolitum, assembly GCA_003316335.1. Classification (NCBI taxonomy): domain Eukaryota; kingdom Fungi; phylum Basidiomycota; class Agaricomycetes; order Boletales; family Boletaceae; genus Hemileccinum; species Hemileccinum impolitum. The sequence goes on from QFEQ01002592.1 coordinate 9,604, forward strand.
TGAACCTTCCTCCTCTACTACCCCTGGGGGGTCATTCGCTTCCTCTATGGCAAAATCACATGACAAAATTGCCACCACACTCGCTAAATCCAGAGACCAGATGTTACAGGTTGTATCCTGGACTTATCCTCTGCGCGTACGCTCTTCTTATTTATCTTTTACCTTACCCTTTTCCCAGCGGCACGTGACCGTGGTAACATAGCACGTGACCGTGAGAGATGTCACATGACAGATCTCTCCTCCGAACCATCGGATCTGGGGGATCTCGATGCCATCACCTCGAGGCAAGGCCTTCTACTTCTATTTCATTTCCGTTCCACGCCTTCGCCTCATTGCGCGCTTCCTAACTTCTCTTCCATTCTCCGTCCTCATGTCTTCCCACTCCACACCTCATGTTGTCCTCCTGGTCGACATGTGTACGCCTCATGGACTATTAGTCAGCGAGCATCTCTACATATTTATACCCTTCGACTCAGTAGCTAGAACTCCCAGTTCTGTCAACTTTCGTCTTAGGGATTCAATCCAATCCGTTGCTCTACTCTCGTCGCGAATCCCTTCGGTTGGTTAGCAAATCCAACTACGGAACCGCTCCGTCGTACCAACGTTCTCTCTCCGTTGCGAGCCCGCTCCTCCGCTCAAACTCATTGAGTCTCCCGTCTTCCGTCACTACCGCGCTCACACTAGTTGTTCCGTAACACCAGATGGTGCAAAGCCAAGAGTCTAAACAATCCACTGCTCCCTCATATGCCATCGGTGACCTGGTTTGGTTATCTACCAACCACCTCGCACTTCCATACCCCACACATAAATTAACACAGAAGTTCATTAGTCTGTATCATATCACAGCTGTACTCTCTAATGCTGTTACCCTTCACCTCCCTTCTTCTGTCTCCATCCACCCTACAGTCAATGTCTCTTGTGTAAAACCTTATAAAGCCCCACTGGCTGGTCAGCCCATATTTAAACCAGACGCCATCATGGTCACCAAAGACTGTCACAAAGAATACAAGGTAGACTTTATCGCTGCCAGCAGACTATCACGAGGCAAATTACAGTACCTTATCCATTAGAAAGGATGGGACAAGGTGGATCGCACCTGGGAACCTGTGGGTAATCTAAAGCATGCGCAGAACGCTATCAACAACTTCCATCATTCTCATCCCTCAGCCCCACACCCCATTTGGGGTATCTCTGATACACAATTCCTTTCCCTTTTCTCTCCCTTCAGACCCTCCTATACCAAATTTGCAGACTCAAGGTTGAACCTCAAATCTGATGAATGGGGGGTAGTGTTATAGTTCAGGCACGCTGTTATAGTTCGGGCCCACATATGCCCTATTTTTCACTTTTACCTTTGCTCACATGCATGCATCACTGAGCACCATTCTACCTTAGTCAATTTCTCTTTCCAAAGTCACATGACCAGTGCACATGACCATGGGAACATTCACATGACATGAGACTAGCCTTATGACATCATCAATGATATCATACCTTGTGTCCCTTATCTTTCTCTCACAATTACTTCTGTCCACTTCCTTTCTTCTCAAACATTCCATAATGTTCCATGTTCTCTACCTGCCCTTAACTAATTCAGACTCAGACACCTGCCCTCAGGTACTCAGTCATCATATATAAATCCTTTCTGTAATTCCCTCGTACCTTAGTCTTAATCACTTTGTTCCACCCACCTTTCCTGGTGCCTGCAACTCAGTGCTTACTGCTCCTCTCCTCTCTGCCAGCCTAGTCCTCTGTAAAGGGACTGTCTATGCTATATCACCTCATCACCATCACCATACTGATTTTCCAACTTGTCCTCATCATCCTCGTCAACATCGACACAGTCACTCACCACCTCCTCATCTCCATGTTCCTCGTCAAGCAGGTTCTTGTTGCAGCCTGCAACAATTCCCCACTCTTGGAATAGTATTTTCTTGCCCTGTAACTGTTCTCTTCAAGCAGCCAGAGTTTGAGCCCTTACACCTATCAGCAGTCCCTCAGATCCCTCAGTTTGTAAGTCTCTCTCTCAAAAGCTGTCTACCATACTGGTAGGTGTCCTTGTTTGAAGTCATTTCCCTATTCTGAGAGAAAGTCATGGCTTATGACCTTGTCTATTGTAGTTCACCCTGCATGTCGCACCTCTCTGGCATCTCACAATCCTTCCCCTGCCTACCACCTGCTCCCCAGGTCCCCAGGCATGATCATGCATCTTCGCGACTCCTGGACACACTCACACTCACCCCTTCCTCACATTGTTGCCATGTCAGGAAAGTTAGTCATCTGGCATCCTTTTACACGTTTACTGCTGTGCGGCTGCACAGCATGCAAATATTCTCGATTATAGACACTTTTTCTGACATCTCGACGCCCCCATCACCACCAACTCCCAAGTACCCCTATCTCACCGTTAGACAACTTGTCGTCCGTCCAACGACCACCACACCATGGGCAAAACCATATCCAGATGGTTTGGTGGCCGCCCCGACATCCCAAACCAGACCGAAGCCCGCCGAGCTAAGCGCGAGAAAGATGCCAAGGATGCCGCCCAGAAGCGCGCACGTGCGCACCAGGAGGAGAGGAAGCGCATCCGCGCGCAAATAGCCGAGGCGGTGCAAGCGGCGCAAGAGGCACTGGCAAGGCGTGCTGAGGAGCTTGGCGAAGCAGCGGCGAGGGCTGCCCAGGGCTTTGCAAGAGAAGCGCAGCAGGAAAGGGAGCGGACGCAGAGGATGTGCGAGGACGCCGAAAGGGCAATGGCAGCTGCGAGGGAGGCTGCGGAGAGGGCGCAACAGGCTGCGGACGAGCAGCGTCGCCAGGCCGAGGCTGGCAAGGCTCTGGCTGAGGAGATGGAAGCCCGGAAAGTGAACGAGGCAAAAAAGGAAGCCGAAGAGAGTTTGAAAAAGGGTATTCAGCCCATCGTCACTCCTACCCTCGAGGAAGTTGCAGCGGCCAAGAGGCGTATCCAGTATAGAGAGGATTGCTTCCACTTTGCAGTTGCAGGCACTCCTGGCAGCGACAAGTCCTCTCTTGTGAACGCGTTGCGCGGTTTGCGCAGTAAAGACGCAGACGCTGCTGCTGTAGGAGTCACAGAGACAACGCTCCGAACAACCCGATACCAAGACGCGAATCCGGACAACCCATACGTGTGGTACGACGTCCCTGGTGCGGGTGCGTTCAAACGCTGTGACTGGCGATACTTCAACGACCAAGGGCTCTACGTCTTTGATTCCATCATCGTACTCTTCGACGACTGCTTTACGATGACGGATGTTGCCATCCTGACGAATGCGAAACGCTTCAATATTCCCACCTATATCGTTCATTCGAAAGCTGACCAGCACATCCGAAACATCATGATAGAGATGGGGTATGATAGCGACGGGGATGACAAGGAAGACGTCGAACGTCGCAACAAGCTGTACAAGGCCGCGCGGACGCAATTCGTCGACAGGACGAGGAAGAGTGTTCAGACCAACCTGGAGAGTGTCAACCTTACAGATCAGCGCGTGTACATTGTCTCCAGCAACACGCTGTTGAAAGTCGTGTTGCGTAAGCCGCTGAAGAAGGCGATCGACGAGGTGGACTTGTTCAATGACCTGATCAACGTGGCCTACGGAAGGCGAAAGAGGGGATACGCAATCGTTTGAAATCGTGGTTTTCACTACCAGTGTTTGATCCTGGAGTTGCGTAAAGGGTGACTCTGTTATATGCTTTCTCTCAAGATAGGTTTGTGGTTATGTTTGAGTTTGAGCCATGTCGGATATGCATTGTAGGATTGTAGCAACAGCCTGAGATTGTCACACTGAGGCGGACAAGCAATGTCACGCGACACCGTCCTCGACTCCTCCAAGTCGTTCCCGCTCGTCACACCCGCCACTCCTCTCCCACCATCATTTCATTCCGGCGCCTCGCAGTTCCACTCCAGGCTGGGGTCCCGAGCGCGTGAGCCCTGTCGCCACTGCGAGACGGTCCCACCCGCCCCGCAGCTCACTGGCCCGACAGGTACTCTCTCCCTGACCGCGGACATCCAGTGGCACGGATAACTATTGCCAGTGTCCTTCCAGAGTCATACTAGTAGGTTGCTAGTGTGATACTCCTGCTCCTTTCTTCAGACGACAGTTCCAACAAGTTTACAAATTTATACGACATGAAAGATGCGAACAACATTATCCACTCCACAGTCAATGCATCAGCGCCCCTCTCGGCTTTCTCAATGACTCTGCAATGCCCAAGAACGTCTCTGTGAGTTGGATCTAGGGTGTGCGTTGGATAGTTTAGGGTATGCTTAGCTCGGGGACAGAATATCCTCACGTACTGTATCGCCTATATGACGACATAATAGTTGCAGGTACCGGTGCATGTGACAATGGGTCCCTCGGCGCATTATTCTGTGCGTCGCGCGCGATCTCGACCATACGCCGCAGATGGGTCGACGAACTGTCCTGACCGAATGACACCGCATGGAATGACACCGCATTTCTGTTCGAGCGAGAGAATGTCAGCCCGAGTGATGTGCAGTGTGCCAAGGACGACGTTTACCCAAGTCGGACGGCCGTGTTACACAGGTCTTGCATCACATTGTCTGCGATACTATGGCATTCGCCATCAGAAAGGAAAATGATAACAGGGGATCTATTTGGGTAGTGATCGGGATTCTGTTCTTGAGGCAAGCACATGAACGACATTACCTTTCCGTACTCCAGCCCTGCTCCATAATCCCTTGCGTGCGTCGGAGCGCGAGACCGTATCTGGTGCCACCAACAGCGCTAAAAGGGAGGAGTGCGTCCAACAACTCATCGGGGGTGCTCACAAGATCATTCATGACTGGGGTTACAATACCATGGTTGAACAGAAGTACACTGTATGCGTCGAGCCGGGCGGCACTCGTGTTCCCAAACGCGGCTATACGCGCCGCCCAGAAACTGTGCAGCGAGGAAGCACGGCCCCATATCTGTTGTTCGAGCGTGTGCTGATACGACGAGTAACCGGTGTATTGGGTAGCGGCTGTCGATCAGTGAAACTCATCGATGTAGAACTATATGACGTGAAGATGACGTGAGCAAAGTCTACTTGGAAGAGATCGAGTAGGACCCACCGGTCAGCAACAAAGATCCTGTAGGATTACACAATGTCATTGTCTTGGATTCCAGCGCATGCGCATGCGAACGGATGAACTTACACGTGAAAAGCTTGCTGCATTGCGACTGGATTATTACACGCGAATTGATGACCATCTTGCGAGATATAACCCGTCCCCTGGACAGTGAGAGCGGCGTTGGGATCCAATGGCGCATGGAAAAGGGGCAAAACACAGTATGAAGGCATAGTCGCACCACCTCCAGCAATTGTATGTTCTGAACCTGTTAATCAAATTCGTGAGATGGTTGTGAAGTGGCTTCTGGAGCCTGTCTACCTCTACACATGGCATCACTGACGAAAAATTAACGGATGGAATCATGGAGCAAATATAAACGAAACCATACCATTTCGCAAAGTTAGCTTGCTCTTCTTTCGAGTACGGATCCTTGAAACCTGCAAGGAGAAGATCAAGAACACACGTCATAAATCAATCTCGCTCACCACTTCTCTTCCAGAAAATAGCGTGCGTGAGCACATCCTTCGGCTGATGAGCATTAGGCTGTATCTTCCTCGCGATGTGGTTCAGTTCCTCGCTGCCCGTACAGACGGTCTCGTTGTCCGCGCGACAATAGTCTACGTGGACATGTCGCCCCAATGTTGAGCAAACAAGGTTGCACATCATTGGTGTACCCTCATCGTTGGTAGAGAACCTGCGCCCTTCAATCTCCAGTGGTACATCATCAGGCCCATCAAACACCCAGCGGGCATGCGACACGGACCCGTGACGTGTCTCATGTTCCGGTTGTGGATGGCCTTGACGGGTCGTTAGTACTGCACAAAACCCTAATCCCGCAATCGCGTCTTACCACGAGGTAGCGTGCAAAAATAACCACAATTTTCACATCTAAATGGCATGATTGAGCGGAAGGAAAATCGTACATAGTTCCGGCATCATACTTGGCTTCACAAAAGTGAACGACATTCTTGTCTAGGCTGTGGGCATGAGACCCTTTGTGCTTCGTGACGCCCGGTGGGATCAGCTTGACACACTTCAAGCGTTTCGCAACTATAAGTCAGATCATCGTCAATAGTTATTAAACGAGTGTGGGCGTCTCAACCCAACCTTGAGCAAACTATGACAAAAGACAGACATTAAGATCATAAAAGAGGTGAACTTTTGCTAACAGTGGACGACAGACCTTGGTATATTGGAAGGTTTCGTTTCTGCCTGTAAAGGTCGCCTCGATGGCGTGTGGCGCTGTTTCGATCTCACATATACCAGCAGCGGAACAAACGGCAGCACACAAATGTTCTTGACTGTAATTCGAGATCAGGGACAAAGATCACTCTCCATTCTATATCATATATCACACTCACTCGCATAGATGGATGGCGTCGGGGTCGAGGCCATGCATGTGGTCTTGATTTATACATAGACGTTTGCACAACTGGCACTGGATAGGACAGTGCTGGGCGTCGCATTTGTGCAGGGCATGGCTGATAGTGCTGTGAATATACGTGAGTGCATCTGTATCAGCGATATAGCCACAGAAGATACTACTTTGGGGTTCGGCAAGTCCTCGGACATGAATATGTACTCCCGTTCGTCAATGTCACGTCGGATAGATCACATGGCTAGGAAGAACGTAACGCGAAAGTGCACAGGTTTCAAGCACAAATGGCCCACCTTCTCACAAGCATGGACAGGCGCAGCGCAGATGTCCCTCGTCGGGATGATCATTCACCTTGGTTTGTCATAGTCAAGTCAATGCTGTGATCCCTCGAACAGGACATACTTTGGAGCATACACCCATGCATCCATGCCTTCCAGATAACTCACATGATTTCCCACACAAATGTTGGTCCACAACGCATCTACGAAGGAAATTTGAGCCACCTTGTTACATCCAACAAAATTAGGAACACGCACATGTGCCTCCCAACGTGACCCGCACTTTTGCGATACGATATCTTCAACCACACATATACGGCGCGCCAATCAAAAACATTACTCACCTCATCGTACACGGTCGATGCTCCTTTGGCAGACAAAAATCACACTCGTGCACACATATGGTCAGAATGACAATCGTGTGCACCAGAGTGCAGACGACTCTGTACACACCGCAACTGACATCCCACACACATCAACCCGCACAGCTGGACATTGTTCCTCATATCCATAGTCACACTTTCAAAGTGGCGCATCAGTTCATTAATGCCCGCGTGGCTCCCACCAAGACCATCTACTCCTCGGAAACGGATTAAATTTTGATTGAGCCATTCGCGCACGTGGGCAACTCGCAAGTTCACGACCTTCTCGAGATGTTGCGTTAGTCCGAGGATCCATCTATCTTCGGGGATGTGTTGGCGGGACGCGTGGCCCTCCCAGGCCATCCGAAGGACCATCAACAGTTGTTCGCAGGAAGTGCGATCATCCCAATGAAAAACTGGTAAGGTGTATCCGGCAAGTCGACGGGCATGCCTGTGTCCAAGTTCTACGCCGATCGAATCAGTATTACTGCCCGACTGGAAACGGTTGGTTTCAGCTAGAGTTACCTTCAATGGCTCGCACTTTGGATGAATCTCCACGCATCCAAATGCGAGCGCATTAGCGAGCAGCGCAGAAATCAGTTTTGTACGATGAGATGCCATGGTTTCTGGGATGTGAAGCTTGTCACATAGTCCAGCTAAGTGAAATGTGTATATTCTTACGAGACATGGTGCCCCAATCATTCACCTTGCGCACGTACAAGTGAACAAGACACATCCTGTGCATATGAAAGCACGCTTACCTTCAACTTAACCATCAATGCCTTCATCAGATGTAAAAACTCTCCGGCTGATTGATGTGTGATCACTTGCTGATCCAATCGTCGCTTTAGCACGGGAAATAGCTTGTAAAACTCCTTGGATTGGATGACCGGCCTGTCCGCGAGGATCAGTGGCCCATAAGACGTTCAGGTTCACCCGATTGTGTTTGCTTCGTACCATGGAATAATATCCAACTTTCCACCGTGAAGCCGAGAGATGAAATTCGCCTCTTGTTCCTCCCTCACTATCCGTTGAAACTTGAGGGAAAATCTGAGGACACGATTGTCATAAGCGACACGAGCCGAAGATACAACAAGTTATTACCCACTCTTTGGCGATCTCCGCTTTGTCCGAGTCGACGACGTCCTAAGTCAGAAGAGAAAAATGCCTTAGATAAACTCTGAAGGTCGTATAGCCCGTTATGTGGCGTGCTCATACATACTTTGATGATAATAACCAGCGTCGACTGGAATAACGATGGATTCGTTTTGGGATCCAGTACCGTCGAACTTGACTGAAACGACTGAAAGAGTCCAGTGATGTCTCGAGTGAGCGCGAAGTTGTTCCGGAATAGTACCTACGACGCAGTACAATATTTGTCAACATCGCGTACCCAAGGCAATATGCTCAAATCGTGCTTACCAAGTTGGAGATGGCAGTGTTGAACAGGACAAGCAACATGTCCTCTTGTACAGATCTCTCAATACTATGTACACCTGCATCCAAATTGAGGGCGGTGCGGGTTATGGAAAATAATGTATACGACGAACCTTCGAAATCGAGCGCAACGATCAACATGTCCTTCGTCGGTGTCACCGACATCCAAACCCCTTCCGTCGTCCGGATCGCTGACCCGGCAAATGATGTATCAACGAGATGGTTCAGTGTAAAACTCTTTCCAACAGACTGTTCCCCCATCGAGGACACCACTTTGACAGGCTATTCTCATATGGTCACCTGAGCCAAGTCTGCCATGTGCAAATGAGAACGACGCACCTTGGAGGCCATATACGACTGGAATAGCGACTCGTACCACCCAAAGGACAGACTGTCAACAATCTGAATGTCCGCCCCCAGCAATGACCTTTCTAGCTCGGGCGAGTACACCCCATCTTTGAGCGGCAGAAATTGATTATCTCTTGCGAGTGCAACTTGGATCGGAATTAGGCACAAGAAATCGACAAGCCATTTGCCCGCGTGGTAACTGGAGACGCCCCATGCGCGAGCTTGGGTCGAGTTCGGGTACTCTCCTCCACTGCCCCAGCCCCTACACAACTCAGCAGAAAAGACCATGAATGATGTAGCAGAGACTCGGATGGACTTGAGCACATCCCCTGTCGGCTTCTTGGTCGTCTTCTCGAACGTTCGGATCATGTCCCTAAAATGCGGCGCATACCGCTCATAATTGCGATCAGTCACAAAGACAAGCTTCCGCGCTTCCCGGAAAGCCTCCGGGATCGTTTCGCGCTGAATGGCCGGAAAGACAGGAAAGCGGGTCCAAACTTCAGAGTGGCAGTCAATGAGACAGTTGTGCGCGGAAGTCTTCCCCCCTTTACCTGCCACCGTTCGATGTGGTGTGGGGTTCCGAACGCCCATTTCTCTGAACGAAATTCGGTCGCTTGATGGGCAATATCCAGTGCATAAGATTGGTATGCATGTGCCTCGAAATCAAGCGCTACGAGATGCACCGCCGCTCGGTTCATCAGTGATGTCACGATGAGACCAGTTTCTACAGTGAGCCGGGGTATGTCCAGCGCGGTGCCCTCCATGGTACTCCAGCGATACGCTGTCACTGCCAACTGTTTCCCCTGTGCTTGCGCAACTAGGAGACAAGCCCCATCGGGCGTCGAGTTCACACTGTAAGGCACCTGTTCGAGCTGGAGGGTTGCAGGTGTAGTAATCCCCACCCATGATATCAGCAACATACAGCAGATATGAAATGAGAGCCCGCGCACCGAAATTGCACTGTCACCAAAGAGAATACCCTTACTTGTGCCTGTGTATCGACAAGGACTACCTCCTCACTCCCACTCATAAAGCATGCGTGACAAATGGACAACCCCGTTTTGTACCACGGACGCAAGCTGATCGCGTTGGTTGGTGCCTGAAATCCGCGCGCATCGTCGAACGTGAAAAAATGCAGGAGCAGCTGTTAGCAACGGGAAGGATCAACAAAGTAATCGCCGACAACTCCGTAAGCGAGCAAGTACCTTATCTGAAGACACAACGGCCAACATTCTCCTCATCTCGTCGTACGCCAACAGAAAATCCTGGCCAATTTTTTCACGGTTGAGTCGCTTCCCGCGACCGCGTGCAATCGCTCCGTCCATGCTTGCCAACCCATCAAGGTACACGTACAAGTTCCCGCCACGACCGGTGACGGCCAACAAGAGCTTTTCACCTTCAAGCAACTGTGCTCGGCTTCTCATTCACCTGGAGTTCTACAAGTCATATGAAGAATGGAAAAATGCCAACGCACATCACTGAATAGCCCAATGGCAACCCGAATGTATGTCTCGATTTAAATCGGGGAGAAGGAACCGCACTTGAATTGAGCTGCAACTCATGCTGATCTTGCGGCGTAAGGTTCATCAGATGCACAGTGTAATTCACCATCGAGCCTTCCTGTGATGCCCGCCAACCCGAGAGGTGATATGATGTTGACCCACTCCATACTAAAAACAACCAAAAATTGGCGTGAGTGCATTTTCAGGGTATGCAAAGAACGCAACCTCGAACCTAAGAACCGCTCCCTTCGGATCTCATATATACCAGTGATGGACATCGTATGTCTACAGACGAAGATGTCAGCAACCCTTATGCGGAACGCTCTTTGTGTCTTACGTGTATGGGGTTTGCGCGGATAGGCTATTGAGCCGTCTGATCAAGCTTAGCCTCAACTTACTCTGCTCCTCCTCTGTCTTCTCCACACAGTTGTGCTTGATCCGCTCCAAACACTCTTCCACCTGCATCTTATGCACTGCCGGCGTAAGCTTCCTCACCATCTGTGTGACGCCGACCTTCAAGTACTCGAATGCTTTCTGTCTCGCCCGGTCCGCTAGCGGCTTCAATGCAGCATTATACTGCGTATACCGCTCCACATCCTTCTCCAACTGACTCAGGAAATGGCTGTCAGTGATCTGCACTGCCGCCTGTTCCGCACGTGGCACAAGCTCGTTCAGCATGTCTGCTTCCACTTCACTCTCCCCCAACGAAAGTGCCTTCCACGCTAACCGAATGCCCGCGGCCCAGAAGGTTGGGTTCAACATTGGTCTCGTGTAGTTCCACTTGCCACTGGAAGCGCTACCAGCGCTGTTCGCTTTCGCATCCACCCTGGCCCGCCCCATCTCTCCTTCCAATGTAGCCACCAACATTCGTGCAGAGGTCTGCTCAAACCCCAAGTGCTTCCGTTTCAGGAGCGGGAACAGTTCCTTCAATAAGCATATGCGGTCTTTAGCACTACGAAACTCGGCGTCTGAAATGGTCTGAAAAGCTTGACGGAGCTGCTGCGTCGCATAGGCATTTGTTTTTGGACAGAGTACGAGAAGCCTTGAGAGGGGTGCTGGATTCACACTGAGCACATTCCAGATCAATTCTTGAACCTACACATACCTGGACTATCCACAGGTTTCTCACCTGCATATCCATCATAAATAAAAGCTGCTCGATCAAAACATCTAACATCGCCGCGTTTGAGTAGACAATAACCAAACCACGTCCGACTCACGGGTATTGACGCAGTACTTCGTCCAAGATCGCCTCGTACAATGACCTCCGGAGCGCCGGCAATTCCTCGCGCAATCTGATGGACGCAGTCCCAGTCTCCGCTGTTGCGCGTGACTCAGACTCAATCTGAATCGACGAGGCTTCGTGTTTCCACTGCCTGCATTCCTCTGGAAAGCGTTTCTCCAGCCCAGAGCGGACCAAGATCCTCACAGCACTATCATCTAACTGCTCGCTTAAACAGAGGCAGTCTGATGTCCTGTTGTGATTCAGTGAATATAATCTCCGTAGACAGAGATGTGTACTGGCAGATATACCTTAAGTTGCAAGGTCTGAATTGAACGCGCTGTAAATATTTCTTGCGTGGCCCTTGCTTCCCGATGCTCCATAGTCACAAATCCCTGCGTCGCCTCTCCAAAGAGCGAAAACGGTTTGATCGACGCAAGTTTTGGCGAATCAGGATCCCCTGAAAGTGCCCGTGGAGGTGCAATGTACTCCGAAATAACCTTGCCAATTTTCGCTCAGGAGACACAATACTAGGGGAAAGGACTGACCTTGAATCCCTCGCGAACGGTTATAGATTGTTCCTGCCCACTCGATTGTGCGACTTCAAACGTGAACATGCGGTCCGATTCATCGCGGTGGGCCTCGAGTGTCTCCTCATCTTCTTCACTCCACTGGATAGTTTGCGAGTGTTCTGGTGAGATCAGTGCCACGACTTGATCGCATATCTTTGTCAGGTACCTAAGCGTAGCTGAGTTCGAGATCTACAAACACAGTAGGGAAGGTATAAACAAACCTCATGAAAGTGACACGATTGCGGTGAACAGAAGATGGTCCCAAGTGGTTTGCTCAGGCCAATATAGAACGAATACTTCATGAAAAGCCCGAGTTCGCCCTGGGGCTTTTCTGATGTACAGGCCGGAACGAAGAGCCGGCTTCGTGTTTGCATGAGTATCAGGATCAACAAGAAGTTGTGTCGCGCCGTCAATATAGCGTGTTAATACCAGAGGACAAACATGCTTCGATCAACAACGCCTAGCTGCAACAGGAACCGGACAATTTCTTCTTTGCTCCCATAAACCCCAACAGGTTTGATCATATACTTGTCAAGGGCCTCGAAGTCGACCTTGGTCATTGATACGTATGCGCCCGGGAAAACATTACTAATGAATTCCCTAAACCAGTTTTGGGATATAATGATCTTCTCGACTGACATCCAATCAACAAGAATCTCAAGTAGGTGTTTGAAAGTTTACCGGGACCACCATTGCCCTGTTCGAAGATGAGGTCAAGGATACGATACATACCCTTGATGGAATAAGCCAAATCAAGCTCATCGTGTTGGAGGCGCGGCGCGTTTTTATCTATCTATAAATCTAGAGTCAGACACAAGATCCTGATAGAGTTTGAGTCGTGTGAACACACTACATTATTCAATGGAGAACTTGTTACTTCGTCAATGGGCTGGTAGGGACCTTCGTCATTAACCGAGACATATTCATTGAAGAGACTGTGCTTTATCAGAAATAGCCAAAATTCGGCCAAGAACAAAGATGAACCAAAAGTCTGAGTGCGAGGGCGATAAAGAGACCGCGCGAGCTTGAGAGTGGATATGATCGTGCTTTCGGTACCCAGCGACAACCCTCGCCTTGTCCGGAAAGGGATCTATATCACTAGTCTTAACCTTTCCGACGACTTGGTTATGCAAAACGCACCTTCTGCCTTTTGTTTGTCCTTGTCGAACTGGCCAGGGATGGGGAGGTAAATATCATCATCAGAGTCGTCTCTGAAAGGGTCAGGAGGCTTGTAGGGAAGATCCATCTGCGGGAAAATGATTTTGTTAACACCTTCGGATGGTCCTTTAAAGAGTGTCACCATGAGGTTGGCAATGAGGTTGTGAAGAGCGGACTGCGGAGAAATTACAGGACTTGCTGTGTGACAAATATTCTTAGGCTGCTTCCGACCACGTTCAACCTCTTGATCATACCACAGCCCCAATTGGCTCAAACGTATGTCACTGGGAGATTGGGCATCATTGTGTGATGATGAACCTTGCAGGCCCGTGCCCATATAACGCCAAGAAGAAATCATGACATGAGTGAACGGGTTAGGGGACGACAAATACCAGGCTGTTCGGGGTCACTGAGGTAATTACCTGGTCGACGCAGTGACTATAGAAGTCACTGCTGGCAGGTGCAGACTAATCGGCGTAGTATTAATTGGAGTTTGCTGGCCCAGGCAAGCTCAGGCCGGGCTAGGGACAGCACGATTGATTTTCCATGCCACAATCACGGAAATACTTGAATTCGAGCCAAGTCCGGGAGTCCGTGTTCCTTGCATCCTGGTAAAACTTTGAAGTTCAAGCCAGCTAGTGCGCGTTGCTTTTCCTTCCATTTTCCCACGAAATGCTTATCGACGGCTTGCCTCTTTTAGACGTTGGTCACCAGACTTACGTACTGCTGTCACTGCCATTGTCGTATATCATTTCCAAATCCCATGACCCCTTGAAGCTTCAAGGAGCTTACATTCAGAGGTTTGAACTTGAACTTCAAAGTCTCTTAAGCGTGGTAGATACAGAGGCCATCAAGAATATATACAATATTGTTCCTTGCCGAAAAAAAAATAGCAACGATATACTGAATTCTTTATAGATAAAACGAATAAATCAGGAACTAGGAACCGCATGGACGATTTGCTCGACGTCATAGAACGGAATAGAGCAAACAGAAGAAACAAAACGGTGGCGGGTGGATCACAGCACATCAACCTGAAGATAGTCCTTGTAACCATCATACGCCGCTTGCGCATCCCCGTACAACAACTCCAACAACTCCCTTTCCTGCTGCATGAACCCATACAGCGGGTTCGAGTCCCCGACTTTAGCTCCGAGCTCGAAGGAGTGGTCTTTGGAGTGACGTAGCTGCGCCAATATTGTTGCCTTCCATTGCGTCCACACCTTGGTATCGTTCGGGAGCAGTTCGTTGAGAAGCCCCACCGGGTCTTGAAGCTGCAATACAAGGAGGATAAAGACCACTGCACTGGTGCGCGTGCCGAACGTGTACTTGGTCATCCTCGGGTTCTCGAGTACCCTCGAGAACAAGAGCTTCCGATGGATCCTCCCTGTATCCATGGAAGAAACCCACCCATTGTAGAGCGCAGAGACACCGAGAGAGATGAGGAACATCACCTGACCGAACAACGATGCTTGCGGGATCAGGAGGAGCTGCGTGATGCATTGGATGGAGAAGAGCACAGAGCACCATCGCATGAGATTGTAATGGCTCTCGTTGGAGAAACGAAGGGAGAACCTGCCACGGGTGATAGAATTGACGGCGCTCTCTGTTCCCTTCAACAAAACGATGTCCTTGTCCGAAGTAAGGATCCCGTCACCAGCAGGTGATCCTTTGGCAGGTACGGGATGGGTGAACACAAAGTCTGCCGAGCCGAGGACGAGGCAGGATACACCGCTCGCGATGATGCCTAATAGGATCAATGCGGATGCATACCAGTCCTCGCAGAAAGCGCAAAGCATACACGTGCCAACACTGACAGCGATAGGGATGCTAGCGAAAAGGAGGGTGGAGGCGCTGGAACAAGCGGGGAACATCTCGGAGGGAGGTGCCTGACCGAGATCAGCAATGGTAATCCCGACGGGCTGGGTCTTCCTCCCGGGGACCACTCTCCCTTCCGATGCCCAAGCGGTACACTCCTCCATGAAGAGCGCGACCAAGGAACCAGTCTCCTCGATGATAGTGCCTGAGTGTGCGGCGCGGAACCTGGGGCCCTTGCGATTGTCAAGCTTAAACAATGTCGCGGGGTCCGTGTGGACGTTCTGAGAGTCAGAGAGGAACTTGGGGGATAACGACAAAGATTTCGCGAACGACCCTAGCCGCTTGGATATTTGGAAGGATCCAGGGTTGTTGTACCAGCCCAGCCAACGCCTGTTCCCGTAGACGTGCACGGTAGTCAATGCTGATACGGCACTGTCTCCGCCCAGCAAACCCAGTGCGCCAGCAGTATGGAGAGAAAAGTGAGGAGGCGTGTCGAGAGGGAGAGGAGGCATGATGTTGACAATCTGTGAAATGTAGTGTGGTGAGGATATACGGTTCAAGGATGTTTCAAGAGTGGGATGAAAAGAGGTTCTGACTGACCCAACGCGTTCTTATACGCTTGCCCGCCAAGGGGCAATGTCAGACTTCATAGCCGCAAAAATACCTCTACACACCCACATCCGTCATTGATCGGACAGGCGTGGTGGGCGTGTCCGGAGTGCCCCATCACTAACTGCGTACTCCACATCGGTGTGACTACGCGGACAAAAGAAGTACAGCACAATGACCCAGTTTGGTGGTTCTCACCTTTCGGCGCTCCCAACAGCCTCCAGTGGCGGGTCGGACGAAGATGTCTTCTTCGTGGTCCACCGTGACGTGGGCACCAACCACTGGCAGAGAACGGGTGGGTGTAGTGGCATCCTGTCAACACATGTATACCCCACGCCTCGTGGAGATACAGCCAGCGCTTCTTGTCGTAGTCTCATATAGAACATGGTTAGACTTCGGAGTCGCTGGTCTCAGTGTTTCCCGCCCGTCGCCGGCCGCGGCAGCCTGCAGATTTCCAGCGGGCTAAAGTTCCTGAAAATGTCTCTGACAAGGACACGTCACAGGATGTGCATAGCCTGCGACTCGGTTCCGAGCCAAAGCAATGTGGGGAATGCAGTAGAAAGGGGACTACCAAAAAAGCTATGCATCGTGCTCTTTTTGGCACCAAAGCAGACGTCATTGTGCACGATAATGCTGTGCTAGCGCCTGTAGGCGGGGTTGAGTACGAAGTCATTGAGTCGTGCTTGACGCCAACTTAGATGGCAGCCCCATGAACTTTCCAACTTAACGGGAGTCTAGATCAGAATATCGTACAGTCGTTCTGGTCATGCGAGGCCATGACTTAGATACTAGTAGTACCGAAACGGAGTCACCGGACAGGCATCATAGATACAGCTTACACGTGTATACTTCCACGAAGAATTCCAGGAATATAAAATAGGCTATGTTGGTAGGCCTGCAAACATGAGCCACAATTTGTACAGGTGCCACTGTGCCAGTGCTGAAGCGCTGAAATATGGCACGTTTAGAAGAAAGGTAACTCTCGGAAATCAACCGTCTGTTACTTGTTAGATCTATAGGTCCACACCACACATTCTCGCATCATGGTGCCCTATTATCTAGACTATGAATTATGGATGTCTGCTCTCAGAGCCAACCCCCCACCTCCACCTATCGATCTTGTTGACTTGACCAACGGCAGTGACAATTAATTTGGCGTTCCCCCCAACCTCTCTCACAAGAATGGCACGTTCTGCATCTCACCCGTCGCTAAAAAATCCTCGTCAAAGGCTTCCTCCGCAGCCACCTCTTCATTCTCTCCATCATACACTTCCCCCCCTTCCCCCTCCCCCATCTCACCCTCATCATCATCCAGCTCAAAATGCATATCATCCAACGACCCAGGCATGCTCGACATACTCGTACTCCGCCTCCGCTTCTTCAACTCTCCATACTCCCCAATATCACCCTCATCCTCCTCAGAATCCAAATACGTCGACGACGCCGACGATCGCGAAGGAAAGCTTCCACTCCCACTTCCGTCGTCAACAGCATACGACGACTGCGTGAGCGCCACCAACCGACTCCCCAAACGCTCAATCGACGATATTTGGCGCAGGTGACTACTTCGGCGCACACCGCCATCTGGCACTTCTGCATGCATGACAGGCGGCTTTGGGAATACCGGCTGTCTGCTTCCGACGAGGCTGAAATTACGTAGACGCGCGAGTGCGCTTTGAGAGGACGTGTCCGAGCGCGCGCTCAGTGCTGGCGAAGGCGGGGTCAAGTCTGGCAGAGGGAATTCTTGTACAGGTGGTCGCCAGTAGTTGAAATCGGTATAATCAGGTGCCCATTTACGGTTGATGGGCGGGAACATTTGATCGACGAGGTCAGTCATGTGGATATATCTGAGGGGAAGCGAAGCCGGTTATGAGCCTGGTATGGAGTCATTGAACAAAATGACTGACGAGGATTTGTAGCCCGCCAACTCCAAGAGTTCCATCTTGACCTCGCCGCTCGGGTCTATTGTGAATATCCGAGCGCTCGGTATGTTGACGCTCCGATACGACAGCGCATCCGTGATCCGGTTTCCAAAGCCCGCGTAAAATGGCGTTCGAGGACCTTCACCAAACAACCTTTGAATATCCCGAAGGCAAGCCATCTTGAACACCTCGGGTTTGCGCATGATGACCTCGCTGTTCGTGCGAGCATTCATCATTATAGTTGCTCTGACGTGAGGAAATAAACAAACTGACCGATGAAGAGATGCCATCAGTCTATCCGGACTCATGATGACGGGGCCTTCGGGAAGCTGGTAATCGTTCTGCTTCACTCCTTTCAGGTAGTCCCTCGTCGAGTCTGCCTGACCGATGGCGCGAGACGTGAGGTACATGATCTTGTACCCATTCCGAGTGATGTCGGTGTACAGCTTCGCAACCCCTAAGTGCGTCCAGTCCCGTCCTATCATCGTGAATATATGTCCAAGACCGTCAGATCTGATAAAGAATGAGCAATCCCAACACTTAAAAATCCAAATGAGAGAGTAATGGCGCACTTGGTTATCGTCCCGTCGATATCCGAAACGACGACGTGGTCTGTCGAATCCCATACAAATATTCGTGCTGCGCAACCCGGGGCACCGGTCATAGAGAGCGAAAACCTAATCGTGTTAGCGCCGGGTTTCAGGTTCAGCGATTTCTGTCAAACCAATAGAATGAGAAGTGTGAAGATCCTATATTATTTAAACTGACGAGTTGATCCGACGATAAGCGCAATGTCTTTGCGAATTTCTTCTCCTTCCTCACCGTGACAGTATCAGGGACAGGTTGCATCATCGGTGATTGGATAACTACGGGTGTGGTAGCTGGGGCCGATGCCGAAGGAGGGGGTAAGTGTGATGCTACATGGACCGAGTTACTGAGCTTCTATAAAATGACGTGAGCATGATGCAGCTCAACAATAAGGATGGCTATCAACCTGGTCTAGTGGCATAGTAGCAGCTTCTCTCAGGACCGGTCGTTCCAGGCCGGGAATATCCCGGCTTCGACTCCACCATCTTACCCAACTGGACGACGTGGACTTGCGTGTAGGCACTTCAGGTGGTTCTGACTCTGCCCGTTTCGGCTCCTCGCGCCCATCTGGGGGCGACACTGGTTCTTGTTCCGTCTGTAAAGGAGACGGTGACAGTGATGAAGGTGGTGACGGTAATGTGGCGAGACGATCTTCCCTCGCGGCAGATGCCCACTGTTGTAAAGAATCCATCAATGGCGACTGTTCTCCCCGTGTGATGTACTGCTTGCCAGTCCAGCGCACCACGAGTCGCTCGTCTCGAACCAGATTCTCGTCTGCCATTAGCTGTGCGTAGTTGACGATCCCTTGCTCAAACGTGCGCGACGATTCCGATTCATCTCCATTGTGAAACACATCCTGCCAGGCTACGAGACTGAGCTCGAAATCGACCAAAGTACCATCGAGCCAGACTTGAAATTTGGTCGGGTCGCCGTGCCGCGCTGTTATTCGTCCACTCGATCCAAATGGTTCCTCGTTCCCGTACTCACCAGGCTCTTGTTTGACAAGTTGCTGCAAAGGCATCTCGTCGTCATGGCTGTCAACACGCGGGAGGGGTGAACGGATGGTATGTGGACTCCCCTCCAGTTCTGGTGGAACACTGCGACTACGCTTCAGTATGAGTTCGTCCTCATCGACTTCCGGACGCGTGTCATCGGCCCTTCCCTTGAGTGCTGATGGGGAAAAGTGACCTTGTAGTGGAGAAGGTTGGGGGAATCCTCCCCAGTCCCAAGAGTATTCCTGCACGGGCAAGGGAGCACCTCCCCCCTCGACTGTTCGGGTATCGAGTTTCAAAGCGATATCATCTGGAGACTCGGAGACTATGCGACGGGCGGGGAAAGACGTCTGTAGATGCGATGGTATGCTTGGCTTTGATGATGAGAAGGAAATTCGCTCGTCCGTATTCGTACCTGTGGGGTTGACCTGAATTTGGGGTGCTGACGGCACAAACACGCTCTTGTCGAGTACGGGAGAATGATATCCCGCCATGTCGAGAGCCATATCTTGGGGATGCCATCACGTCACGTCCTGCTTGAATACGTAATAACGCAACTTACCATCAGTGTATTGGACTTCTGGGGGGGATACTGCGGGTGCTTGGGGGAAATCGACTTCAAGGGGAGGTGTTTGTGGGGCCGAATATGACTGTGCTCGTTTGCGGAGAGTGGATACGCTATCGTGCAGTGTCGCGTTCAGGTCCAGGAACTCGGGTTCTGGGATCTTTGGGACTGCGGGTGGCACCTCTGGGACTTCTGGGGGTTTGCCGAGGGTGACGGATGGTATCTCATCCTGAGATGTCGTCTTTGTCGCTGTGAGTATTGGGCTGGTGACGAGGTCTTCTGGGATGTCCTCTTCTGTCTCAAAGACAAAGAATGCTTCGCCGGCATCTCCGATCTTCATGCTGAATGGAATCGGGTTGCCGTTGACGGAAACGTTGACCTAGTAGGGTAGCAACTCGATGACAAGCTCCGTCGGGAGAGGGAGAGCGACTGCGCACCTTTTTCTCTGCCGGACGAAGGACCTGCAACTTGCCAAAGCGAACATGAAAGGGTGAGCATGCGAGAGTGATGTCTCCGTCATCGGACTGTCTGCGTATGACGATGACATCGATGGCGCCGGTGAGCGTGGAGGGGTTGATATCCTTGTAGTACTGGTATGGCGCGCTGATGGCGCTGACTGCACCGCGCAGGTAGTTCATACGTCGAGAGCGGGTTCAATCGTGTTCTAGTTATCGGGTGACCCTGCCCCGGCTATAACTGCAGTTTTGGGATAATGCACGTGACTACTATAGGCGGTGAGTGTAGTTGGACAGTACAGTAAAACCAACTCCTCCAGGTCTTTCCGAGAAGTGGCATGTGTTTTCATAGTCCTTGGGAGTTCCTGGAGAAAATGTGAGATAAACAGATCGAGACCACCACTCGCTCATCCAGCGCGGGTTCCAGCCTCCAGGTGCCAGGTGATCTCAAACAACCAGGACATCACGTTCGGAAGCAGTTGCTGTGATAGATTCCGCAATACAGCACATCATCACGGTTGCAGATAGTGAGTACTGATTCCCAAGGCGGGCCGCTCCTTCCTCCCTGCAGAACCATCTTGAGTACTTCTCGCTTGGTGGCCATACTCAACAAAATGCCTTCGTGAGGGCAGAGGCGGAAACCCCCTCTAGCCCAAACCAGCCAGTCGAAAACAAGGTGGGTCCGACAGCAGGTGACACCTTTGCAATCAAAGATATGCTCTACTGCCGGACGCACCTTATTTATTCTCAATTTAAATGTAGCTCACGATCACGAGAGGGCAGTGCTGATGTTGGTCGTTGTTCAGTGTCTTGTAGTGTGATCGTGTGTCGGCGTCGAGCCCATTACATGTCGCACACTTCGCGTCGCACAATAATCGTCGCCGTGGCATCCAATCGTTAAGAGAGTCGACGTCGACCATATCGCATGGAACTTCAAGACCGAGTAGCACAATAATCGCTGCCAGTGCATATCGCACTCGTCGAGGTGGTCGCCAGATAGATAACCATCGCGTGTTGGCTGTCCGGAGGTAGCGGTTCGCGGCTATTCCATTCGTCTCCTCGTTCTTCCACACTTGGGTTCGGCGAGCATGAGGGACGAAGACCGACGTCAAGCGCAAGGTCCAGTGATTTGGCGGAAGTACTCGCTGCGCAGTCGAAGACTCAAATATCGGTCCATTCGGGCAACTCGCGTGCCGTCGTTGTCCACTCGAGCTCGACGAGGATCAAAATGTCGACGTACGTCGGGTATAGTCGTCGCAGAGGTTGTAGCAAGGACCGAATCGAGACAGTCGGAGTTCCCGGCGGTCACAAAGACTAATTCATTTAGGTATCTCGCGTACCATCGAACCCGCAGGATGCGCGTCATCTATCTTGGTGTCTAACGAAAGTCGACTTCGCTGTGACGCGTGAAGGTCCAGTGGTGAATCGTAATCGCGCACGGAAGGGTTGACGAGGCTCGGTGCTGGCTGCGGTCGTGACGATTCGTCCACCCGGGCATCTCGCGTGCCAACTTGCCTGGAGCTTGAGTGTCGACATCGGGTGTGACATCCGGGACGATGGGAAACAACGGGAGAAAGTGCTCGCCACCAGCGGGGGTGAGAAGAGAGGGGGGAAGAAGGCGACGGGAATCCAATGAAGTTGGTCGGGCTTAAATACCCCGAACCATAGTTAGTGGTGTCGGTGTGGACGTCCACACCCGGTGCCGGTCAAATCCCGGCCGAGTGGACAGTGGCGCGTCATCCCCATTGTTCAGACAATCAGAACTGAAACGAACCATGCCCGCTTTGGCGAAGTGATCCACGAAATTGCTCTAGACAGGCCAAATCGACTCACTATACGCAGAAAAGACCACAAAAACCAACAGCGCGTGCAGTCGTATCACAATACAACTCTTTTGTCCACAACGGATGCTCGTAAGATCAGAACGACGGTTTTCTCATCCCGAAAATGATTTGTGAAGGCAGATACTGTGCCCAGTTCTATTGGTTTCAGAGACAGGTGTATTATACTACTAATGATGGCCAGCAGCGAGGTGGTCGTATATGGGCGCAATCGTAGGCTAAAGACCGAGGACATGAGAATATCATTGATCGACACCCGCCAGCACTTACCGGAATGTTCCTCTCCCTGGAAATGGTTGAGTGAACAAGCAGCGTTTACAGTCATGACATACGTACCACATTGTGCCACCAGGCATGGATGGGGCTGCAGCGGCGTGCATAATGAGCCTTCGCGAGGGAACCGGGTTGGGGGCAGAAGCTCACCAATATACGGGTCGGGATGCTGTTTGGCTGCCAAATTAGCTTCCGCTTTCTGGAGGATCTCTGCCAGTGCTCTCGGGTCGTGGACATTGCTTGAAAGCGTTGGTTGCATGGCAAGACGATGCGAACATGCTGAACAACTCACCGGTTGCGTTCAAACGCTGCTCGGATCACCATGGCTCTTCCACGCCAAATGTCTCGACGAACAACCCAGTCTAGCTCGTTTTTCAACATACGCCGATAGAGCGACTTGACATGGGACTTGTGTGCGGTCGAGAACGACATCGTGAATGACAGTGATGAAGAGGCCTCACAATTTGTATGATAACACCATATTTGGACTTGCAAAGTGTTGATTCTCCTCGTCGCCAGCTTAGCAGTCGATTTCATGGCATGATGGACCCTCACTCGACCCATTCACAATTCAACCAGCGCGCGCCCAAGTCAGGGCCATTTACACACACCACAAGATTCATAGAACAACCCTCAAAAATTGCCATCGAAAAATACGCAAAACCGCCACCGTCGGCCAAGTCGGCAGACCACGATGCTGATCACTTGCTGTCGCTCGCGCAGCGTCCGATAGCGACCAATTCTCGCGTGAGGCAGGGAGAGCAGTTCAAACGGGACATGTTTATCGCATTTATTAACAAGGCACTGCGAGAGAAGCTCAATGTTCGTATCCTCGTGTGCACATACCACCCTCGCCTGATCTCCGTTGCAGGGCCAGAGCAAAGACTTTGATGACCTCGTCGACCGATTTAATCCAAGAAAACTCGAAGAAAGCACAACGTCATCATCCCAACTACGACTATGGATTCTCGCGCTCTCACATGTCCTCTCGAGGTTGGAGAAGCGCCACGCAGCCTTGGTCGAAGCTATCGTGAACCTGCCATGGACGACGATGGACACCGCCTTCGTAAAGTCGTACACTGTTTTCATTGGGATGCTCCTGAGCGCCAGGCCAGAATACCTTTCTCTCGTACTCAGCAAAATCGCCCAGGGCCTGACTTATCGTGCGTCGTTCTCATCCACTCTGGTCGAATCCCGCGTGATCTGCTCGTATATGCAGAATCTGGTTTGCAAGCCCTCAATGCAGGTGGTCCAGAGAGCTCCGCGAGTCCCTTGACACGCAGTGTCGTATACGACCGTTTACATCACCTCCTTCGTCACCTTTTGTCCCTCATACCCACCCTACCCTCAACATTGCACCCTCTCCTCGTCCGAAACTTTCCTCACAAGCGTCAATCGCAAACGACACAAGTAACGTACATACGCAATCTATTACGCGCCACCGAATACTGCTCTGAGCTGGCCGACCGAATACTCGCGCTAATCATCGATCGAGCTCTTCAAATAGATGTATGTACGACCTCGATTTCGACATACGTGACCCTGCTGAGTTCGCCCTCAGGTCGAGATCCAAGTAGAGTTGGAAGAACTCGAACAAGACGACTCCTTGGAGAACGGCGACTTGTTTGATTTCGATCCATTTGATGCTGTCGTCGGTCAGGAAGGTGATGACGAGGAATCTGATATTGAAGATGGGGATATTGATTCTGATGTATCAACGGACGTCTCATCCGACGACGGTACTGAAGGCGACGAGGAACCTGAACTGCCCTCCAACGTGCGACACATGCAAGAGATGGTTAACAAACTTGATCGCATTCTCAAATTGATATTTGATCACTTCAATCGGTTACACTACGTCACCGAAACATCTGGCACGCTTTCCCTGTCCATCGTCCACCCAGATGGTCCGTTTTCACCGCTAGACAGCCCCCGACCGTCATCTCCAGAATCTGGACGCGCAATGCGTACTGCCCAATTTCATACCCTCTTGGCAATATTCGACCGGGCCGTCATTCGCACTTTTAAATCCCGATATACCCAATTCCTCGTTTTTTGGTATTCCTCCCTCGACCCCGAGTTCAGTGATCTCTTCCAAGGTCTACTCGTCGAGAAGGCGCTTATTGGACAGGACGTACCCACCGTGACCCGTGCCGCTGCAGCAAGTTACATCGCCTCCTTTGTCAGCCGTGCCCAGTTCGTCGATCGCGAGAGCACGCGCCGAATGGTAGCTGTCCTGTGTACGTTCTTACAAGGCCACCTGGACGCGTTCGATAGCATCTTGCAGACAGGGCAGGAACTCCCAAGTCTGGCGCACCACAGCGTATTCTACGCCGTCACACAAGCCGTGTTTCTCATCTTTTGTTTCCGGTGGCGGGACCTCGAGGAGGAGTATGACGACGTGGAGGCATACCAGGGGAGGAAGAAGTGGATGGGCGAGTTGGACGTCGTGCAACGGGTGATCTCCTCTCCTCTGAACCCCCTCAAGGTGAGCTCTTGCACGCTATCCATCGCTCGTTCGTCTATGGTGCTGAATGATACCATCAGGTCTGCTCGCCAACCGTCGTGATGCAATTCGCGCGCGTCGCACAAGCGACCGACTTTGTGTACTGCCATTCCATCATCGAAGCCAACCGACGATCAGAGTATAACCCGAACCCGGGCGCGCTCCCGTTGCTGCCGCGCGTGAGCGGGGGGGAGGACCTCGTATCGGCGGAGCTACACACGTTCTTTCCCTTTGACCCGTACAAGCTCCCGCGCTCGAGTTCGTACATACAGGGGGTGTATAGGGAATGGTCGGCTGTTGCGATTGGGAGTAATGAGGATGATGAGAGTGATGAGGATGCGGAGGATGCGGACGTGGGTGATTCCGACGATCCGGAACTCGACGGAATGAGATCTATCGTCGATCAGAGTGGTGCTGTGACCTCTGGTGGCCTCAACATACCCAGGACGATGACGTCGGATGCGGACGGCCTGGGAGCGTCGTTTGGTGGGATGAGCATCAGTCCTGCACAGCCGAGGTCTGTTATTATGACGCAGGGCTGACGGTGTGCTGTCATGTGCTATGTACATGCTGCTTGTGTGGATGGAGAAAAGTACCGCGTGTTAATCAAAACATGGAATCGATATGCTACACCAAACAGTAAAGCCAGATCGATAGCACATGGAACACATCGCTGACAGAATGACACACCAATGCATCACGACCGGACAGTGACGGGGATGTGCGCAAATTCCGCCAGACCATGCGTAGGATCGCCCGTTGACAAGGACGGGGACGACTTCGCACGTGGATCTACCAGAGACGCCCAATCGCAACTCCGCCATGCTTCTTCAGCAGGCGGCGGCGAAGCAACGAGCACAAAAGTAATCTCGGAGAGATCCGACAACTGGATGAAACGAAAGACATTCTTTCCAGGCCGTATGCAGGACGTGACGTCCAGCGGATCAGACGCCTAAAAGAGGGAAAGGGGAGGAAGGGAAAAGGACGTCAACGAGGCATGGCCACACCCCGTCAGAGGCAACTGGGAGGGTTATCGCACTCACTAGGGTGTGGGGCAGCCATGTCTTGCTCCGTTCAGTCTCTGGGTTGACTTGGATGACCAACTTGCCTTTGGGCCATTGCAGCGCATGACGTTCGATGGCGCCATCGATGTCTTGGAGCGCAGTGTCACTGCTGTCGTCGTTGATCATGGAACCCACAGGAACAGGACAGAGGCGGAGGTGCATCCGCAGTCTGTATGGATGGCTGTGGGGAGAGCAGCATTTTAGATGAGGCAGTGTGAGCGGTTGACGAAAAGGCGATACGTACCGCTCTCTAGACAAGTAAAACATCTCATCACTTACTCCGATGTCAACGTCGATGATTTCCGTAAATCGTCTTCCTTGTTGTTTAAACCATATACCAGCTTGGGTTGGTAAATGTGAAACAAAGTCTGTGGAACTTGATGGGGCAGGTTGGGTTGAAGCTAGTGCTTCAATCGGATGCCCTGAAGGTTGGTCTAGAGTCGGATGTCCTATAGATACATCTGTTGAATGACTTTCTGGTGCTGGATGGCTTGTGGGCATGAGGGTTGGAAACATTGTAATGGCTTGGTGGATAAGCTCAATCAATGACGGTGTGTTTGCGGGTTCTTCAGACGTGGGAGAACCAACCAAGGACGCTCCGTGCTGAGCGTTATTCAACCGGGATGCCTGAAGCATCGCACGAGGCGCTTTGGGCGGCGAACTCCCTCTCGTGACATCAACCAAGGTGATGTCACTGTCCCTTCTTGACACGTCTGATACTACAGTGTTCACCGAATCAAGCCTGCTGCGTGTGTTCCGGACCCAGTGATCCACTTCATCACCTCTATCAGGTTTCAGAGCTCCACTCCAGCCCTGGTTTATGGGCGGCTTTTGTGAAAGCAGAGATGCGAGTTGGAGTCTCATCTCTTTGGCTTTCTGGATAAAGTGGCTGCAATGAGCATCGGAAAGTGTCTCCGAGTCTAGACGTCTTCCGGGGTCTCTCGCTTGTGCGGAGGCAAGAAGGGCAGGAACGAGGAGTTTTCTGCACTCCTCAATTGTAGAGGCGGTTGGTGGGGGCATGGTATCACCCAGCAACTTTGGACCTTGTTGACAATGACCAAAAAGAGTGGGGTCGGTAGGCGGTAGGCTATTCACAACGGTCTGTGTTGGAGAGTATAGCACGGAGCTGGGGATATCCTCCACTTTAACCAGACCGTGATCCACGCTGGGGAGGTTGTGGGTTTGGAGTGCCAAAGATGGCTTGTTCCCCTTGATTTGGATGAATGGGCGTCACGTCAATAAAAGAGGCGTGTGGTGCGCGAGGCAAGGATGACATACCGAACACGCGTGGCTAGAGCCAGATGGGGTTGATGGTGCAGGGGGAGCGCCAATCACAGACTCTAAAAATCTCTCAACCTCTCCGGGTTCTGGTGTGTGGAATTGGGGGGTGGCAGAAAAGGGCAAGTTCAAGTAACTATCCGACCCTTCTGACAAACGCTCCCCATCGATTCGAGAGTCCGAGTTTGACAGCGTTGATGCTGCCTCCTCGACATCCTCTACTGACCCTCCGATCCTCTCAAGCAGTGGAGGCGCAAAAGGCTGACTTAAACGACGCAGAAGAATGCAGTCGTGTTCAGGGTAGTTATTATTCTGTCGTTTTGGGTTCTGGTGTGGTTTCCCACTCTTTTTGTTGAATTGGCGCTTCTGGTTCCGTGTGGGTCCGCGCTGCCATGGAGATGCATTCCAGGCTGGCGATAATGCACCCTTTGCATAACCACCCTTGTAAAATTTCTTGGGTGAGGACGAGGGCGCCGATGAGCGAGCGGTCGCCGTCGTAGAAGACATCACTGTGATGGATGAAACGAGGCTGGTGTCTCCTCTGTCTCTAGCTCGGCCATGGCCGCATGGGGTATATCACCCAATTATATAAATTCGATCGAGGATCAAAGTTGGGCGTTAAGATCTTTGTTCATCACCACTATCACTATATGAGCTTCTAATATCGCCGTGTTTTGCTGAGCTGACCAGTAAAGAAGTGATTCGAGACAGAAAAGATCCCGGAACTCGATCGCGAACCATTGACCTCGAGGCTGTTCCAAATGGAACAAAAACGAAGCTGTAGACTTCGTGGCACCAGGCCGTCACTGTATAAGGGACACGGCGGGGCTTTCCTTTCATACCAACTATTTACACATTCCCATCTCATCCCCTGTGACAATGGGTGGAGGACACTCGAGTCACTGCGAACCTGACTGGCATGCCATCGAACAACAACGACGCGCGGCTGAAGAAGCCCGTCGACAAGCAGAGGAGCAGCAATGGAGGGCGGAAGAGGCTGCTCAACAGGCGCGAGCGGCTGCAGAGCGAGCGGCTCGCGAAGCAGAAGAACAGAGGCGAAGGGAGCACGAGGCGCAACTCGCGGCGGAGAGGGCAGCTCAGGCAGCTCGAGAAGAAGCCGAGCGCATCCGCCGAGAAGTAGAGGCTGCCCGGCGTGCTGCTCGTATCGCTCAGGAGCAAGCGGAGGCGCGGGCTCGCGCGGAACGCGAGCGCCAGGAGAAGATGAGGAGGGAGTTGGAAGAAGAACAAGAACGTGCCAGGGCTGCCGCAGAGGCTGCGAGACAAGCCGCCATCGCCGCCGAGCAAGAAGAAGCTCGACGTCGAAGAGCCCGGGAGGAAGCGATGGAAATAGCTAGGCGGGAGCAGGCTGCCGCTGAGGCAGCGGCTCGCAAAGCAGCCGAGGAGGCCAGGAAAGCTCAGGAGGAGCGAGAGAAAGTCGAGAGGCAGCTCAAGGAAGGGATCCAGCCCGTCGTTATGCCCACTGCAGACGAGCTCCGAGCTGCCAAGGAGAAGATCGAGTATCAGGATGGAATCTTCCATTTCGCTGTGGCCGGTATGGCTGGGAGCGGTAAATCATCCCTGATTAACGCTCTTTGCGGCGCGAGCAACCAGGACCCGAATGCAGCGCCAACTGGGGTCGTAGAAACCACCTTGGAGATTGGCAGGTACTCCGACCCCAACCACGCTGACCAGTTCGCGTGGTACGATGTGCCGGGCTCGGGGACATTAAAGATTCCCGACTGGCAGTACTTCAACTCTCAAGGATTATATGTCTTTGATTGTATCATCGTCCTGTTCAACAATCGTTTTACGATGACCGACCAAGCCATTCTGACGAACTGCCGTCGTTTCAAAATCCCCACCTTCATTGTCCGCTCCAAGGCCGACCAGCACATTCGTAACCTCATGCAAGAGATAGGGTATGATTCTGACGCCGAGGCAGAGACAAGAGAGGGGATATACAAAGCTGCTCGTGAACAGTTCATCACCGAGACACGCCGGAGCGTCAAGGAGAACTTGCTGGGAGCTGAGCTTCCTGACCAACGGGTCTACATTGTCTCACACAGGGCCCTATTGGGGATCGTCCGGGATAAATCCCCAAAGAGGACCATCGACGAAGTTGAGTTGCTGAGGGACCTGTACAGCGAGGCATATAGCAGTCGCAAGCATTCGTTCGGCATCCCTAGTGCAGCTCGCGTGTCTGCTCAGAGCCACTAAGGTGCAGATCGGCGTTTACAACATGGACTGTCGTGTTCTCATTATTTCCGTTTTCTTGATTGCTTGGATATCCTGTTGTGGTTTGTCCTATGGCACACGTTTGAGGTGTATGTATGTCTCAGTCGTCGAAACTGCTCAGTTGTCGGTCGCCACGACGAGCATCTTCTCTGGTAAGAGCACGTTCATTTCGTTTGCTGCACTTGTACAGCTGACAACGTTACGCCGACGGTAGTTTCTCATAACCATGCTTCCTTTCGAGCTGCATCCTTACTAGTCAGGTCAAGGATCGTCGAAATCTAAAGCAAGTAAGTCTGTTGGCTATCAGACCCTGGACCACACCGCCGTGACTAGGCTGCCTCGTTGTCGCGGCCCATAGGCTACGGAATGTTCCATTTGACATATGCCGGCGTTCAGAAGCTCCGTTTGATGCCTTGATTCCGGTCACAATGTCTCGGAAGTACTTGGCAATATAGATCTCGACTGATCCGCTTTCTTCTCGCGTTTATAACCGCATTATCGCATATCCGAACGCCATCGTCACAACCCCTGTTTTCTCAACTCATGTCGACCAGATGTTGACGTGACGTGTAGCGCGCACACCTTGCGCTGCAATATCTTGATCATGGCAAGTCTCACGAAGATCCTGTCCTCGATGAAGACAGCATTGTGGTGAAACTTGCCATGAATGATCGATGATTCCCGAGGCCCTCGCCAGTTTTCCGTTCTAACGCCGGTGTCAATGCTAGGATCACACCAAAGGATCGCACCAGAACCTTCGTAAAAGCTAGATCTTGCTAATTCCATAGGCTGAACACGGTCTTGCTCACTGACAGGTGATACATGCCCTTGGCCCAGGATCAACTTCTTTAAGCTGCCTCGCGTCCGTTTCGTCAACTGCACACTTTGGCTTACTGCCAGTGCGTGGGACGGCGCCGAACGATGCGGATGTGCTGTTCGATGTGATCGTAGGGAACAGAGAGAGCGGCGTCAATGCAAATCTTCCTTTTGCTTCCAAGTCTCGAGAAAGGGCCACTACACTTTCATCCGGTCATTTCGTAAGCATGAAGTTCATGGGCCAAGGATACCAAGGTTTGGAGGCAACGGAAGACAACAGTCGAACAGCAGCGTCACTCCACCAAAGAACAGGAGTTGCTACTAGTAGAGGTTCTCTGCGATAAATTATAATGATAAGGCTGTTTCCCACGGGCGCTATGATGGTCCTTCCATTCTTAGCAGCACCGCTGCAGGCTGCACCGGAGCCTGAGCTAGACTGGTGACCAGTCCAGGATAAGCTGGGCTGATGTTGCTGTGCCCTTTTCTTTCCCTTTAGAAACTCACTGGTTTGCAGGGCAATACTGGGGATATACGCATGTATGGCCAGTGCCTCAGAGCGACTTCGTATAAGAACCTCTCAGGTCAGTGAGTTACAGCACTTCCCTCACAGCTAAGCAGCAACTTCACTTGGTTCACAGACAATTCTCCCGCGTCTACCAGACGTTCGAAATCTGTGTTGTACAACATGTTCATCCCCCAGACCGACGTCCAAGTCCCTACACTATCTAACAGCCATTCCATCATCATGTCCTCGATGTCACTTAGCAAGCCTTCCCGATTCTCGTTCGATATGTCTGGTGTACTGGCTAGTTTGTTGGGCGGAGATGATGCCATATCCACCATGGCTACAACACACGTCTACGGAAATAGGCGTTGGCTGGGTTGGTACAACACCCCCGGATCACTCCAAATAGCAAAGCGATTCCACTCCTTCGTGAGACTCACATCGTTCTATGGCAACATCCCACCAAAGTACCTCTCCAAGAGCATTCACACTGACCCCACGACGTTGTTTAAACTTGACAACTGCAAGGGTCCCAAGTTCCACGCTGCGCACTCGGGCACCGTCATCGAGGACGCCGGCTACTTGGCCACACTCTTCGTGGAGGAGTGTGCCGCTTTGGCATCGGAGGGAAGAGTGGTCCCCGGGAGGAAGACCCAGCCCGTCGTGATTACCATCGCGGATCTCGGTCAGGCACCTCCCTCTGAGATGTTCCCCGCTCGTTCCAGTGCTTCCACCCTCCTTTTCGCCAGCATCCCTATTGCTGTCAGTGTTGGCACATGTATGCTTTGCGCTTTCTGCGAGGACTGGTATGCATCCGCATTGATCCTATTAGGCATCATCGCGAGCGGTGTATCCTGCCTCGTCCTCGGCTCGGCAGACTTTGTGTTCACCCATCCCGTACCTGCCAAAGGATCACCTGCTGGTGACGGGATCCTTACTTCGGACAAGGACATCGTTTTGTTGAAGGGAACAGAGAGCGCCGTCAATTCTATCACCCGTGGCAGGTTCTCCCTTCGTTTCTCCAACGAGAGCCATTACAATCTCATGCGATGGTGCTCTGTGCTCTTCTCCATCCAATGCATCACGCAGCTCCTCCTGATCCCGCAAGCATCGTTGTTCGGCCAGGCCATGTTCCTCATCTCTCTCGGGGTCTCTGCGTTCTACAATGGGTGGGTTTCTTCCATGGATACAGGGAGGATTCATCGGAAGCTCTTGTTCTCGAGGGTACTCGAGAACCCGAGGATGACCAAGTACACGTTCGGCACGCGCACCAGTGCAGTGGTCTTTATCCTCCTTGTGTTGCAGCTCCAAGACCCGACGGGGCTTCTCAACGAACTGCTCCCGAACGATACCAAGGTGTGGATGCAATGGAAGGCAACAATATTAGCACAGCTGCGTCACCCCACTGACCATTTGATCCTGTCCGAAATCAAACTGGACGGATGTACTGAACAAGAGCAGAAATTGTTAGACGTTCTCTACGAGGATGCACGTGCGGCGTGCAGTGGTTACAGGGATTATCTCCGGGCTGATTCGCTGTGATCGACTATGACTTGTTTTCTCCACTTCCATCATCTCTGATTATCACTGTAGCTTTTAGTTTTCGCTTCACATCAGGTGTACCCCACTAGACGGACGGACTTCTTTGTGTATCGTACTAGGTTGATTTACTAGCTTAGACAAAGACAATAACGTGGATTATCTAACTGGGCTATCATGATCCTCTTGCGAACTAGCTGTGAAGAGTTTTGTGCAGAGGATTGATGGATGATAAGATAGCTGAGACGGTTTATGCTGGCGAAGATGGGGGGACGGAACCAGGCAGGATTACTATTGTCCCCTATGTACCGCTGTCTAATATACGTTCTTACTGAATACGTTTTGTAAGCTATTCAATCCCGCAGCTAGGAGGCCTAGGATTGTATACGGCTGGTTCGGCCTAAGTGGCTTGTACATTCACTTATCATTTACGTAAGCAACTGCCACAAAGAGATTATCTGCTCATCCCTAAGTACGTAGTTGACATGTTCCCTAGAAGTAGGTTCAACTTCAGGCTCACTGGCTGTGATTTTGTACATTAAAACTGCTATCCGCTGGTTTCATTTGCACTCTGCAACAGAGAACTACAGCCATGATGAATCAGATAGGGTCACTCACATAGTAGATGCTGGAATTCACCGACTTGCACTTGGAAAGCATCGAGCTTGCATCAAGTCTCAAAAGGAATGTAGAGAATAGAAAAAAATGTCAAAGGGAGGGGTCCGCGGAGAAGTATATTATTAATTGCTTTCGCAGCTGGATAGATTATCTACCATCTTTTCCCCATCTGCATCGGTAATTTCCCCACCCTTTTTCATCTGCCTAGATTGTGTGGGAAGCATGGGGTCAGCAGGCGCGAGCTTCCCAACAGGTGTATACAGGTCGAGTGATAAGCGATCAAACTTGATCAACTCTCTTCCACTCACCATTCGCAATGGCATCGCAGTAAGTAACAGTGACGACCAGATGGGAGACGATAACTGATAGCTGATTTGATGATGCCCGATGGCAGGAATCTACAGTCTGTGTCACCTCTGGCCCCACTCGGGATCGAGGCAGCGCTGAAGGCGAAGGAGGATGCCGGTTTCACGCCTCGGCCCAAGATCTTTGACGAGTTTGCACTCACCGATCGTGTTGGGCTTGTGTCAGGGGGGAACAGGGGCCTTGGACTGGAGATGGCCATCGCACTCGCAGAGGCAGGTGCACGGGTGGTATACTGCTTTGACTTGCCAGAGAGACCATCGGAAGAATTCAAAGCCTCACAAGAGTATGTGAGCAAGTTGGGAAACGGTGCCAGGTTGGAGTACTTTAGTGCGGATGTGAGGAACCAAGCGGTGTTGTGGAAGAAGGCAGAAGAAATTGGGGACAAGGAAGCGCGATTTGACTTTTGCATTGCAGCTGCGGGGATCTTGAAGCCACACACGGAGTGCCTGGAGTACCCTGCAGAGCAGTTCAGAGATGTAAGTGGATCACAGGCCACGAGCGGCGTACTGACCAGAATGCGCGCAGGTTTTGGAGGTGAACACAACGGGAGTATTATTCACTGCGCAGGCAGCCGGACGACAGATGGCACGATTCGGGCGCGGGGGAAGCATCATCTTGATTGCGTCCATGTCTGGGAGCATTACAAACAGGGTGAGCACGGTGACAATCTGTGTGTGCAAGACTGAGATGGGTGCAGGGCCACGCGTGGGTGTCGTACAACACATCCAAGTCGGCAGTATTGCAGATGGCGCGGAGCATGGCATGTGAGCTTGGGGAGAAGAAGATTCGGGTGAACACGCTCTCGCCTGGACATATCTACACACAGTGAGTGAACAATATACAGACTGCACGGAAGGTGACAATGGCCCGACCAGGATGACGGCGGCATACCTGGACAAGCAGCCGGAGTTGTTTGACAAGTGGTCGGGTATGAATCCGCTTGGACGACTCGGACGGCCAGACGAGATGCGGGGCGTGGTGACATGGCTCGCGTCAGATGCGTCAAGCTTTTGCACTGGAAGCGAGTGCGTGTGTTGTTGCTATCATTTTTTTCTGTGCTGATGCGAGGCCGCAGTATTGTGGTGAGTGGTGGACATGACGTATGGTGAGGGGGGAATTGTCCCCGCAGGTGTCATTTTTTGGGGGGTTAAAGTGACGGGTCACGAGGGGAGACAATCAAGAACCATGACGTATTAGAAACTGGTAAACGTAAACTTCGTAAGTTTTCAGACGGATGTCCCGCTGGATCTTCTTGTTCGATGACAACCACGGGCTGCGAAGGAGCCAACAAAACGTGATTGGATACCTTGAAAAATGAGGAGTAACCGGGCGATGAACTAACAGAACAACATCTTCAACATTTTAGATCCGGGGCTTGCCGGAAAAAATGAGTTAGAGTTGCCGATTGATCTTGCTCCTTGCGAATACTATCACCAAGCAGCAGGTCCCGTAGTAGAGTTGGGGTGGGAAGTTTAATGCAACTGGAGGGCATCAAGACATCCCACCAAGGACACCAAAGTTGGATCGCAACACACCGCAATCGCTTCATTTAGACCTCGTCGACTGAACTCGTCTCGCAACACGATGACAATTCGTTAGGGCATTTATCAGCGCCGTCCTCGCTTCCCATACCCCCTCTTCTTCCATAGGAAATGTCACCTCCGACTCCACAGAATTCAGAATCTTATCTTGAGAGCTGTCACCAATGAGTGAAACCGGAAGAGTTCATTACATGCGATTCGATACTCAGATAGGGCGGCCAAGACTGCATGATCTTCGTGGAACGAGACCATGCATATCACTGTGAGGAGCTCCCAGTGTCCTGATTTTGAGAGAAGTTCCATGAAGGGAGTATGCAATGTGCGTGACGATGGTTGGAGATAAGAGTACAGCGTCGGATCCGGGCTATCAAGAAACCATTCGACTCTCCGGTTTGTAGTCGAATCACTTTCAACGATTTACCTCGGTATTCAAAAGGACTCTTAACGACCTAATCACCTCCAAGAGAACGCTATTCTCACTGTTAGTAAGAATCTTCCTCTTTCCGCCCTTTCCGACTA
>QFEQ01002594.1:0-57694 GCA_003316335.1 Hemileccinum impolitum
TGTTCAGTTCTATCGTGCGCAATCAGAAGAGCACGAATGATGGGAACACGCGACAGTGCAAACAGTGGGCACCCCGCAGCAGTAGAGAATGTGGAGTATTAAAAAAAGACCGGTCGTACCTTTCTCCATCTCATGACCCTGCCGAGTGGTCGATTTGAACGTCGGCATGGGCGCAGTATTGATAATCTCCGGTAGTGTCGTTGCCTTGAAATATTGTTTCCCCGGTTGTTCGTTCGCGTTGTGTTCCCGCGAATATTGTTCCAGTGTTTTCAGTCTGTACTTTTTGTGACCAAACACGTCCACGTAGGAATCAAAGAACTGCTTCGTCTGCTTCCCCATGTCCAGCATGTACGTAGGAGGCATCCTGCATCCCAATTTTCATTAGCTATCCGCAGCTCCCCATGTATTGAATCCGCGGCAAACGGATGCAAGTAAAAATAAGGAACAACATCACTCACCCGAGCATTTCAACTATCCGCGTAATCTGATTATACTCGCTCGTTCCCGGGAACAGCGGCAGGCCCAAGAACAGCTCCACCGCGATACAGCCCAGAGACCACATGTCGATGGAGGATGTGTAGGGGATACCGAGGATCACTTCGGGTGATCGGTAGAATCGTGACTGGATATACGTATATACTGTCTGTCGTTCGTGACATGCAGACCCGAAATCGATCACCTTGATTTGTGGTGATTGAAGCCTGAGCAGAGTCAGCAGATGTATAAGCAATGGGAGGGGACGAGACATACGACTTCAATAGGATGTTTTCCGGTTTGAGATCGCAGTGGATCAACCGTGCGTCCTTGAGCACAGTGAGCGCATCCAACAGCTGAGCAGTAAACACCTTGACGAGCTGTGTGCTCAGGCCTTGAAATTGATTTTGTTTGATGAGTTCGTAAAGGTTGGATGAAAGAAGTTCAAAAACGAGACAGAGGTGGTTTCGGTGGATGAAGGAATCCCGCAATCGCAAGATGTGGTGTTCGTCGCCCGGATCACACTGGTTGTTGAGCTGGGAGAGAGTTGAGAGACCAGTCTGCGGATGGACATGGGAAGCGCGTACTAGTTCGAGTATGGTGACCTCCATCATACTTTGGTTAAAGTATGCCGGCTTGTTCTTGACAACCTTGACGGCAACAATCTCGTTGGTCTTCATATTCTGACATTTGACTACTTGCCCGAACGTTCCCTGTCCAAGAATATCCAAGATGAGGTAACGACTGCGCGAGATGTAAATGAATGAAGGCATGAAATGCTCGGGTGACGCACTTGTGGCCATCCTCGTTCCCAAGCCAATCGTTGACATAGAGGATATAGTCGTAATCCTCGTTATCGTACCCGTCATTGTGGGCTGGTTTACTTGGCTTTGTAAGGACGCGCCGTGGGTTGTGTGCTGATTCATATCGGAACTGGGGATTGCAAATATGGTACGTGTCCACGATGTGTGTTGTCAGCTGCCGTATGGGCTGCATAAAAAAAGAGGGCCATCAGCACGATGCAACATGTGGACGGTTGAAATGGGCGCATACCGATAATACCACGCCGTTTGAGTCTACTCGTCTGCCGGCCGGCTGGCTATTTACGTAAGGCCTCAAGTCGCGACTGTCGCGCACTCTCCTGAATCCAGAAGCCCGACGGCGGTGTTGTGGTGCGGGATCGACGAGCATGGGCTGTTCCTGTGGATAGTACTGGTTTGCGGGGCTGTGTGAATGTGCAAAAGAGAGGGGAGTGCTGGGTGTCGAAGTTGAATTTTTGATGGGTACCTGGGCGGAGAGATGTGCTTGATGATTTTGATGTGATGGGGGCTGGGGACTCGAGGAATCCATTGCATACCCGGCATAGGCTGCTTGGGCAGCGTTCTGAGGGGAAAATGGGGTGGATATGGGGGGTGTTGAAACATCGAGCTTTGATTGGGAGTTGGTACGCGTGTGGGAGGGATAGTTTGAGGATTGGTTTGCCCTTTGCG
The DNA here is from genome assembly GCA_003316335.1 of Hemileccinum impolitum. NCBI lineage: Eukaryota > Fungi > Basidiomycota > Agaricomycetes > Boletales > Boletaceae > Hemileccinum > Hemileccinum impolitum. The sequence goes on from QFEQ01002594.1 coordinate 1,965, forward strand.
CATCCGAGGAGGATCCATAGAGATAGGAAGGGGTGGCCGTGGGAGAGTACTGGGCCTGTTGTTGGTAGGGATCGAGGAGGGCGTTGGTTGTGCGCATGGGGGATCGACCTGAGCGGGTTGTGGGGTCAAGCTGGGTATGGGAGCGCTTTGGGAGATTTCCGGCGGTGCCATTGTAGTACATATCCGAGTAGGGTTCGGGAGCGGTGGGAGAGACCGGGTTGGGGTTTGCGGGTGCAGAGGTGAGCTGATTGGGTTGATGGAAAGGGACGGCGGAGGGATAGAGTGAGTTTGCCTGGGATGGAGGGATGTGTCTGGCGGAGGAGGACTGTGTGTCGACGTTGAACGCGCCTTCTAGATCATCTGGGTGATGGTGACGACGTGTGCGGGATGCGCCGGCTACGGAAGCGCTTGCACCCAAGGAAGCGCTGCGGGAGAGCTGATTGAGAGCGCCAGAGAGGTAAGAAGAGGGCGAGAGTGACTGCTGGTGGTGGTCCTGATCGAGGAGATGAGCGATGCGGGGCTGCCTGGAAGAGCTGGGAGAGTGGTGGACCTGCTGGATGCGCTGCTGGGATGTGGCGAGGGACTGTGGGGGCGGGGGAGGAGGAGGAGGGGCGGATGGGTAGAGATAGGATGCTCTGGCCGCGGCCTGGGCAGCCTGTGCGGAGGAGGAGAGGGGCTCGAGATGGGCCTGGGATTGCCAGCGGGGGAGATCAAAGTCGTCGTTTGGGTTGGACATGTAAGCGAGTTCTGGTTCGGACATGATGAAGAAGAAGAAGAAAAAGATGTGTACGTCGACAATGACGAGGAGGAGGAGGAGGAGGAGGAGGAGGAGGAGAAACGGTTCAGGTTCAACGTGACTAGTAGTGCGACTACGGTTTGTCCAGCTCCTCAATGATGCCCTTTTCTGCCTCCAACAATAGCCGTGGGCTCTGCAGTGGACCGGGAATGTCCACAGACAAAAAGACGGTCTTGCGTGTCCTCGTCGCTGTCCGATTTTTTTAAGCACAACAAGACGGCGTCGTGTAAAACACATCGAACCCACCCAACCGCTGTGCCATCGAATACGCCACGTCTGAGCCCGATGTTCGATACAGCGCCGTCGTCGCTGCTCCCCCCACCGTCGCACACGCCCAGTCTCTGCACAGCGACCCCGATCGCGGCGCATCTCCCACCGTCTCTGCCGTCGTCGTCGTGACCCCAACCCAGATCATGTACGACTCGGCGAGACGCGTCAAGTGCACGCCCAGCGCTGGCAGCGTCGTCTCGGCCGGCGCAATGTGTCTCGTCCTCACTTGGATCGTCATCTTCGTCAAAGTGTATACCACGTGACCTTGTTCAATGTTCATGATTCAGTCGACCCATCCAACGGGACCAGACGGCGTCGTTCGCTGCACGGGCCACGGCGAGCAGGTCAGGACGTGCATCAGTCGCTCTGCCAGAAACCCGAACCGGTACGGTCATCTCATCACCCTATGCATCCCTCTCATCCTCTCCCCATAGCCCTTATTACGTCTGCAGCAGACCAGACAGCGAGCAATGCAAGTTTTGGTGTCAGCTTGACCTCCATCTCCTTGTACCATGCTGATCGCATCCTCAGACTGGGCAGATGACGCCATATTCAGTACGCCTTCATCACGCCAGCCAACAGAAGAGCGGCCTCCGAACACCCTCTGCACACCCCAACCCACCCCCGCAAAAAGAAAACGTCCTCACACTGTTCAAACGAGCGCAACTAAAAAGGCACGTCTAGAAGCCATCGAAGCCGGCCTGCGAGCGCGCCAAGAAAACGAACCATCCCCCCAATCATCACGTCATCACCCGGAGCAGGCCGACCAACTTCCATTCACACACGAGAACCAAGCCGACACCAAACCTCGTCCACGCTACAGCTTCCTTGGTTTATCACCCACCCAAGAGTCCGAACACCCATCCACACACCCCTCCATAGATGGAAAACAGGAGCTCTTCGGCTTGCACTCTTCCTCTGCGCTACTGACCCCGCCCCAGTCCATGAGACCCGAACCCGTCACCCCAACACGGCACAAGGGCAAAGAACCAGCAGATCCCGAATGGGACGACGACGAGGTGCGTCATCTTTTGAATCCACGTCACCGCCGACCCATGCCTTGCCTTGCCAGGATGACCTCTTTGACACACTGCCAACGTCATTCCAGGACGCCCTCCACCACGCCTCGACGAGCGCTGCTGCCCGTCACCCTTCCCCAGGTCCATCCTCCACCCCGACGACCGGCGAACGCATCGTAACCCACCTCGCCGAGTTTCGGGAGACGGTGGTCAACGCGCTGCAAACGTACGCCGACACATTTGACCGGCTCGACGCGGCAAAGTATATCGAGCGACTCGAACGCCAAAAGAACGCGCTCGAGGTAGGGGCAGAGGCCAAGACGAAGCGGATTGCCCAGCTGACTGCGGAGTGTGATGCGTTAAAGGACAAGCTTGCCCGGTGCGTCGTGTTCCTATCATGATTGGTGCATCATGACGAGGGATTGCTCATCAGGTTGGAAGAACAGCGCCAGGCGCAAAACAACATGAGTTTTTGGACGTGATCGCGTTTAGCCTCACCACGTGCATGCTTTTCCCTTGCTTGTTTATCTTGGCTCGATGTCGCTTCATTTTTGGGTTTTTTGGATTCTTGGTCGTCGCCTTTTATACATTATTTGTGTTATATTGCAGCTAAAAGAAAGAAATAATCAAGAGAGGTACATACTTTCTAAGTTACTGTGTACTACTACTAGCAAAATCTTGCATCCTGTATATCTTGATCATCGCCCGCTTGGATGCATCATCGATCCATCAACCATGCTGACAACGTCGGAACGCACGTTGATGCGTGTCAGCGTGCCAGGTCAAGCTCCACTTGGATTCTATAATCCCCATTCAACCATTGGCATGATCATTCAACACACGAGGCTCCAACGTGGCTCAGGCTCGTGGGTCTTCCTGACCTTCCCTCCCTCCCCCTTCTCGCTCTTTTCCGAGACCACGTCATGATTTCAGATCACTGCCTCCGAGCCTGTGCCCTTGGCCAGGGCTCAGTACTGTATTCGGTGATCGTACCAGCGGGTCGATCTAGAGAGAGTTGAATCGTGACGGTCAAAGAGTGGATCTACTGCCCAGACCGCTTTCATGCAAAACTATAAAAAAAAAAGTAAAACTGCTCGCCTTGTCGCTCCACGCTGATAGCGGACCGCAGCAAAGGTGCGTCCGGGAAGAAGAGTGCGAGGGGGAAGGGGGGGAGGGGGGGGCCTACGGAATCACTGCCACTGCCACTGCCAGTTGGCAAAGCCTCGGACTCGGACTCGGTGGCAGACGCCGTCCGAGTCTTTAATAACTCGCAAGGGTCACGGTCGCCGCCGTCCAAAAGGAACGATAAGACCTACGCATCCGACAACTCGGTACTCACCAGCCTGACTCGGAGTGCGCTATCATGTCTCTTGACTCATCATGGGTCCCAGTCACGGTTGTCCCAAAGGAGTTACGATGTTCTTGCGCCTGATTCGTTTTGAATGACGTCTTGTTCAACTGCTCCATCGACGTGATCCTCGTCGTTACGGTGGGAGATTGGATAGTCAACGGTCTGACCTCCGGGGGAAATTGAATGGGCGATACTTGGGAGAGGGCCTAGATCTCAACGCTCAGCGCTCAACCTGGGCCGCAATGTCCCCTTTGCCATTGCCAATCATTTGGAGTCGTACCAGTGCCAGTGGCGTGATTTTCGCCAGGTACGCAGTGCACTGGTACATTGTAAAACCGCAACAAGACGTAATGTGCGTCCGAGTCCGGCCTTGAAACGATTATGGTACCAGTCAAAGTAAGCGATGGCAAGAGTCAAGCACAAGGTAGACACTTGCCAACACCGTGACTGTGGCACGTATCCTCATAAACTTCATAGTCGAAGCCGCGGCCTTCTCCGCATCGTCGCGCCGTCCATCGCAACCGGCAAGTCGTGTGTATGACAGTCTGCCTTGTGCGGCACGCGCGCCGGGTCACACTAGATTTCCTCCAACTCCGAGGTGACCTCGTCATCACCTCTAGATCTTTCTTCTGATCACCACGGTACACTCGCCGCTCACCAGCGCGCTCAGGCATCCAACGTCAACGTTCGGGAGACACGCGAGCCGCTGGCCTTGAGGCCTGACGCGGCATCGGACCACTTTCCCGGGCCATCGCGCACACACTCGACATTACATGTCACCAGCACAGATGCGTTCGCACATGAACGTGCCGCGTGGGCTGGACAAGACACGACACGACAAAGGCGCTGACTTGGGGGGGGCCCGTCCCGTAGTACGCGTGACGAGGGACATGGATACCCAGTACGAGCTCAGGCGGTCTCTGAATCCGAGTCCGTGTGACGTGCGAGCCTCTCAGAAGGTATCCGATCGCGTACCATGTGCATCAGGATGCACGATGCCGCGGGGTTCGACTACGATTCGAATTCCAATCAATCGGAAACAACGTATCCCCCCCCTCAGGCCTCAGGTTCCCTCCTCGCGTATATCATATGTATATCGCGACTGCGACCCGAGCCCCGTGGATGTGATGTACAACCCAACGATGCACAATGTGTATTGAATCACTCCCACATGCCAGTGGGAGGGTAACGTATACGCTCATCATGCGTACTTCATATTTATGCTCACGCAGGTTGTCGCTTTTCGGGGATGAATTTTGAGCGGGGCGCGTCATGTCGCGTGTGCATTTCATGAAAAAAAAAAAACAGGGTATGTATCGGGTACTTGGTGATGAATTGGAGGATGCTGCTGGTTCGACAGGGGATCCCTATCTGACACTACGTGCCCCTCGTTCCTCGCGTGTATGACGACCACCAAGACTCGAAGCCCGTAATGCACGATGCACGATGCGCTTCCATCTCACAGCGTATATGGTCATCATGCGTCTCTTTATGCTGACGTTGCTTTTCGGGGATGAAATTTGAGCGGGGGGCGTGTCGTTTTATTTTTTGACCTTGTCGCTCATGAATTCATGCATGTCCTCGGGCCATTGCCGAGCTGTACGTGCGTTCCGTTCCAACGTCCTACTGATTATGATGACTGCGTAGATCGGTCATGTCCATGATCCATGCTATACCCCCAACGTAAAAGCGTCCAACGAACAAAGCTGATAATCAACACATCACTACCGGCAACAGTCACTCTGATCACCCCATCAGACATCCGGACAGAAGAACACCCCAGTGTGACAGCTCCACGCGTGTCGATACAACTTCCAAAACACACATCCGATCCCGGCATCCCTCATCGTCATCCCTCACCGCTTGATATCTGCATCTAGATCCCACATCGTCCATTACATATGGACCCCTACCCTGCCCCTCAAGGGGCGTCGTCCCCAAGTACGATGTTGCACGTCATGATGACGCGGGTAGGTGAAGCGAGGGAAAAGGGGCCTGAGAGTATTTTTTAAAAAAGGGGGGCCCACTGCGCCGTCGGGCAGGTATGAGCAGCATGTGGCGGGGCCACGAACGACCCTGTTCGACCGTGCCAAGCTCGCCAGTCAAGAACACCGGTGCCATCTCCCAGCCCATCAGTAAGAACTCGGGGGGGGTCATGCCGTCTCTATCGTCCCCCCCCCCTCCCCCTTTTTTTTCTTTCTCGAAACTGATATGTACATCACCCGCGTACGTGATTCGCCGCTCGTTTGGTGGCGAAAACGTCTTGCTCTCAGGACAAGGATGTCGTGTTGGACGGTATTTGGATCGGGTATGAGGTACGGTGCCATAGCTACCGTACCCGAGAGAGCCCTAACGAGAGAAAAGCCCCGCATACTCTTCAGAGGCCGACCGCGAACACACACCTTGGGAGTGCAGCGCATGCTTGGAAACTCGGGGCCAAGCCTCAAAGTTGTCCAAACGAGATCTGGAAATGGGATAGTAGCGTACTGTGAACCGATGTACTGCGACCGACCCTTGGTCTCCAGAGGAACATACTCATGGAGGTCCTTGATGCGCCTGTCACATAGAGTCCAGCGTTGTCAGATCAGAGTGTTGATTTAGTAAACATCCGAGTCATGTGTATCCGCGTCGGTAGGAAATGGGAAATGACCGTGGTCGGAAAAAAAAAACAGCCAGCCATAGATCGTCGGTCGTACGTACCGTATCGCACCTTGGACCAACGAAATGTCGACGGTACAGTGTCCCATCACTGAGGGCCTTTGGAGAGAGAGAGAGAACCCCCCGAAATCATCGTCATTATTCAGATGAAAAAGGATTCGTTGATTGAGCTGGCAGGGCTGGACCTCTTCCGTTAACACCTATCGGTCGTTTTTGTCTTTCGCCAATATGGATGTGGGATATGGGGTACTCTGTTACCGTCATTTCGCCACGGTGCCTCGAGGGACCGAGTCGAGGGAGAGAGTGAAAAAGAGCCGAGTGCGACGCCATCCCCGAATGGAAGTATCAATTCAATAGGGCTCGTCATCGCTAGTACGTATTTGGGGAGAATGAAACGAGAAATGAAATCCATGACCCGGGTGCAGCCTCAGGGTGCCGCATGTGTCGCCATGTAGGCTTTAGTGGTTGCGAGAGGCTCTGCCGCGTACGACATGCCCTTGATGGGACCAATCGCGATTCGAGCGCGGTCGTGCCTGTCAACAAAAAAGAAAGGGGCCAAGCTTGGACGAAAGGGATAGCCTGAACAGGTTACAGGTGGGAGGGAGGAAGGGCATACTTTGAAAACGCCAACTTACCCCCCCACGAGGACAGGTGGCATGGCATGTGCGCGATAAATTCGAGAACTCGAGCGCGTCGGTTGGTGAGTCATCGTGGCAGCGTCATCTTGGCATCGTCGCGCGTTCCCATGGCCATCTATTTCGCGGCGGGCGCGCACGCGTGCGGGGACGGCCCCCCCCATACACACATAGCACTGGTATCTGATTAGTGATAACCGTGATAGCCCGAGCAGGATGGGAAAACATCACAAATAAAAGAATGAAAAATAAAATCAATAAATGAGGATGGGTCGGCGTGCCAGCTGCACGGCGGAAGAATATTTCTCCATCTTATTTTGTCGCTGATGGTATCCGCGCCGTTCGCCTGGGCTTTGGATCGATGAGGACGCCCCACTCGAACTCTACTGGTCATATTAGCATGCCTTGACAACACACTGGCCCGAGTACGCACAGACTTGGGCAAACAATCTTTAGGAGGTATAGCAGGGAGAGACAACCGAGTCAGCAGACTCAGCACTGTGACATCACGTCAGACGGCACTGCGTCGTACATAAAGCTCCGTGCACCCTCAGTTTCAGCCTTTTACTTGATCCGTCAAAGTGCTGCTCAGGGGGCCACGGGAGCAAAAGAAAAAAAGAAAAAAAGTCTGGACGAACCACATGCCAATAAACTCAAAAAATTCCGATTCAACAAGTCGACGGCACAAAAAAACGGGGGCGCAATAGCAAACCTTGCAATGACCCTCATGCGCCTGCCTTCTCGGTCTGATCTTTCTTCCCCCCTTGGGAAGAAAAGAAAGAAAATGGTGAGGGCCCGCCTCCTCTAAAATAAATTCGTGGTAGAGATCATTGATAAATACGTCTACGGCGACCAGACCCTCACGTGGTTCGACAATGCGTCGACCGCTATCGCCGCTTGCTCCTTACGCGCCTCGCACGAGGCCATGCGATAGCGCGAACACAAATATAACTAGCCAAGCAAGTGAGAGTCGGGAGCAGAGGACAGCGCAAAGAGAGCACGCAGCCATGCGTGCCCAGCAATCGAAGCACCGTCACATTTGACAACTGTGTGTCTTTTACACCCCACCACCGGTCCTTCCGGCGTAATCTGTACGTCTTACCAACCTCATCTCGTCATGACAGGCACATGCAACGCGCGATAAGCCAGCTTGGGGGAGGGGAGGAGGGGGCGATAAGCCCATATGACCCCCGGGATCGGCCCACCACATGTCCGACTCGGAAGCCCATTGCCGCCACCACACGCACTCGACCGTCGATTTTTGGGTTACGGTTTTACCTCCCCCGATCGTGTTTGAGCTGCTCGATCCAGGGCGCTGCCACCCATGCACGCCCCATGATCGTTCTCGACTGATTCCACGACCTCTCCCTCGACCTCGCTTACATCATCCATGGCGTGTGCGTGCGTATGCCAAGTCTAATCCATTCCATGGGGGTTTTTCTGCACGGTCGAGGGTGTCCGAACACACCACAGTTTCCCCGGGAGAATCGGAAGAACGAGGCATTGACAGTGTGCAGATAGAAAGGCGGTCGGAGCGGGAAAGGGCGTACAGACAGGAGCACTTCTCCCGGAACCATTTGTCAGAAACCTCGGCAAACGTTAACTTACCACAATTTGCCCCACGAACGTTGCTTGAAGCCTGACGGTTAGATAAACACGTCGAAACCACGCCAGCCCCCCCTAGCGCGGTGACGATATAATATCATAATTGACTGCTTCTGAGACTCCGAGGGGGTAGACCTGCACGCATCTACCGGCAAGTTACAAGCACGTTCCTGTCGGGCCACGCGGCGCCCCTTGGCTTTTGCTTTTGCTTTTTCTGAAAATGAAAGTGAAAATGAAGAGAAAAATGCGCAGCAAACCAGACTGGTCAGATCGCTCCTCCAAATGAAATGGGACCGTTATCCCGGATCTGCCTGCGTGTGAAGGACGGAGGCAGTCCGCGTCCTATACCAAACCGGTCAAAGTTGGCCGTCGCAGCCTCGGTAGCACTTTGTGTTTTTTTTATTTTTATTTTTTAAAAAGGGTATATCCGCACGTTGCTGTTGTTGTCAAAAACAATTCCAACGGAGGACCGACTGAACACTTTGGACGCTTCACAAGTGAGATCACAGGGCGGCGTGAGGCGCGAAGGGAAATTCAAAAAGAAAATTAAAATTAAAGAAAAGGAGGGAAGGGACTTGCCGGTGAGTGAAAGGAAACACGCACCATTCTATAGAGAACATCAGATGGCGTCTTTTTCATTGTCGACAAGTCAACAGCATCCGGGGCTACTGAGCCTGCCAGATCGTAATCATTTGAACGTCTCTGTCAAACATGGTCGTGATCATTGTAACGACTGGATGCAAGTTCTTTGTCACCTGCACCTTTTTTTTTTCTCTCGCTTGGTTTGGGTGACGTTCACGAGCCTGAGTGTCCCGGTTGCCGTCATATATTATGATATGAAGCGGTCCCGCTCGGCACTACCAGTACGACCCCCGTTTACACCACCTGCGAGATCGACACTTCAAGATAAAAAAGAAAAAGAAACCAAGTGCAACCAAACGAAGGATGCCATGTCCAACAGTTCAAACAACACCAGTCCATGAAAGAGAGTGAAAGATGTCCGCAAACAAACGTTGTGCGCGAGCCCAAAGTGTGCATGTAATAAACAAAAAAAAGGAGTGCTACATATGTTCAGTATGCCTTGTTGAGTGCATGCCTTCCAACAGAGGTGTGATGAGAGGGAGAGGAGAGGGAGGGGTATCTTAACAAAAGAGTCTTCGCCACCATAGGACGAATCGCGTCCACCACCCGCCCTTGTACCCCTCCCCCCGCCGCCTGGCGCTCACCCATATCATCCCCGTACCAAATTGAATTTCCTTGCCCTCTCCGCGCACCTCCTCGCCCTCCTCGAGATCTGCCACGCGCGGATGCGACGCGACGTGAAACCGAGGGAGCGCTCTTCGCGTGACGAACGACGGGAAGACGGTCAGTAACGACAGATATTCTGAGTTCAGTAAATCGGGCGTCGTCCAGATCCGCAGATGCACGTCGTCATCCACTTCCTCTTCGGGAACCTCTGAACGGAGAGGCGCCAATCCTTGCTCCTCTTCCGCATCGTGACCATGTGGATCAATGGGTGGAGCACCACCTTCCGCGTTCCCTGCTGCGGAGGATGGTGGGGGTATCGTGACATTGGAGGAATGAGAAGATACAGATGGGACAGAGTGTGAGAGGGCGGGCATATCTAAGAATGGATCACTGGATGCTCGGGCACGATTACTCTGAGTAACCATAGAAATGGGCAACGGCCTTGGCGGACGAGAGGTGCTGGGGATGGACGATGAATTTGATTTTGGGTTGGGACGTGAGGAGGATGGCGGGTGGAAAGAATAATAGCTACGACCCCTTCCACCTGAGGCGGCAACCTCCTCAAAGGCAAGCACCTGCAGAGCGGTAAGTATCAAAGTAAATATTCATGGGAAAAGAGGAACCTACCCCTTTAAGAACATCGACGGCTTCAAGCATGAAGTCTTTTCCGCTGTGTGAGAGAGAGAAGGCGAAATAATAATGAGGCCAGAGATACAGGGCCAGGAAGAAGGCAGGAAGGGACATACGCTGCCTCCTTGAACACAGCATCGTCGAGTTCCCATTGAATTTTGTTACCGCCTGCACCCCCAAGTTCCTCCGGGAGCACTTGTAAGCGCATGACAGCCCACAACGCCTCAAAGAAGGGTTTCGTTCCCGGCATACCCATTGTACACCACGTCCTCACGAATCTATCCAAGCGGTCGAACCGTTCCTTTCTCGCGACTGGACCACTTGGGTCCGCCCGGGAATGAGGCATCAACGAACCGCCTGGCTGTGTTGCGCAGATATGTGCCTGAAACTCCGCGTGTCGCCGTGCGTTGACGCTGGCATGGTAAGCAGAACGGACGGACGCTTGAAGGCGCGAGTACAGCGCACGCTGGGATGGCGCTACGCTGGTCAATATCTGTGTCATGACACGCCCAGCGGCCTCGTCCTGGTCAAAGTACCTATCAAACACCATGAACAAATGCGGCCCGAAAAGAAAAGGAGGACAAAGTGGGTAGAGTACCATGAACGACAATAGTCGGTGAATTTCTCGAGGTCACTTTGAGATGCGCCAAGCGGTGTGGAGGAGCGATTGCGGGCCGGGGGTGTCGGACCTGTGCGACCACCGCGGCGGCCCCTGGCTCTGCCACCGGGGAAAGAGGGTGATGTTGGTGATGCTAGACCGTATTTGGGCAGAGTTGGGCTGGTTGGCGGTGAAGTGATGGAAGGCGAGGAAGGGAGATCATAAAGGAGAGTCTGGCTACTTGGGTTGTTGATAACCGATGTCCTGGGTGAGTGATGTCGCAATGGTGGTGGTGGTGGACGGGGACGGGGTGTTTCAAGACGATACGCTGCTGCTGACATAGTGTTTCGAATCCAGTTCGAACGCTGACGAGCAGCTGCGCAGCTAGTGAGATGAGATGTACAGGGCGACACAAGAAATGGAGAAAATCAAGAAAAGACCGCTGCTATGGCGGCTGGGCGGTTCGAGGCGAATGTGGAGATGGTTGTCGGTGAGCCGTGCCAGACCTGGCTGCGCTGACGACCACAGCGCGCGGTACTAACTGACACTCCCATTTTTGGTCGCCAGCCGCTACTGAGCCGAACTACCATCACAACAACAACATTCAAGTATACTATACTGATATCCCCATCGTAGATCATATCATCATCATGGTAGCTTAGCTTCCTGATGATTTTAAAAAATATCAGGTTTCACCGCATGAGACCTGCTTGCCATCGCCTCTCATGATGCATCCATCAGTTGGGCAGGTTCATCAGGCATCAGCTTTGTGGCCCTACAGTCCTTGTCGTCCTCCTCAGAAGGTACGTCTTCCGTCGCTTAACATGTTGGATCCTCTCACGCCATCATCCCTCTGGTCATCGTAAGCACCGCATTTCTCTACGCTGCCAATGCACCATTTCTGCATGTCCGCAGCAACTAGCAGTCCCCCCATTCTTCTTTGCGTTGGATCCAGATGCATCATCAATCCAACGTACAGCTCGGCTGCATACTACCGCTTAATCCATCATCGTGTGTTCTGATCTTCGAATTCGCTGGCCTCACCCGTCTGGCGCGCACCCGATCTCCTGGTCACCATGTCCATGGACCAACCATGGATCACACCTGATCCACCTCACCTCCACCGGCCCCCTTCCTAATCCCCCTCTCGTCCCTTTCGCCCAAACCCGGATCGCTCCGCATCTTGGCCCGGTGCGCTCCTACACCATCATGCCGTAGCCCAGCCAAGCTGGCCTACAACGCTGTCCACGTAGCTACCACGCCCGTGTCAACTGACACGTCCTACCCATGTCTGACATGCAATCACTACATCCCTGTCGTCATCGCTTTTCGATCTATGAGGAGGACAGGCGGGGGCGAATTTCATCTTGGTTCACAATCACTCTTTCCTTCTTTGCGCGGGATCCGAGGCGACCCTCTCTTTTCGCATGTTCCTGACAGGCCCCCTTGGCGTCGTGATGCAACTTATCGTTAGAGGAGGAGGCGGTGCACATCAGGGTTTACCTATGATGATGGCCCGATAGTTTTCTTTTTCTTTTTCCTTTTTCTTTTCATCGAAAACGTAAGGGCGTACGAGAAGGACCAACTTGGACAGCACTTCGTCGAAATGAAAATTCCCTTGGTTTTTAGAGGGGTGCAGCTCAGAGCCCCAGACCATGGTCGTCCTTTGCACCCAAGGAGGCATCAAATACAAGGGGAATGGGCGCTGCACGCCATCATCCCGTATACCATTGTTGGTCATTGGTTGCCCTCTCGACTGAGCAGGCGCACGTTGCTGCTTTTAGATAGAATGCCAAGTTGTTAATAATACCGTTGATGTCCCCCCCCCCTCCTTCCCCGAAGCGTTCCGTGGCCGACAAAGATATACTTATACAGCTTTTGTCAGCATTATCCATCTCCTGCTTGGCAGATATTCCCCCCTTTTTTCCATGAACCGAAACCCCAGCCAGCATTCTGACTCTGTAGGTCACCCCTGGCGGAATACAGGTACGTTAGGGCATGCCTCCATGGAAGCAAAGCTATCACGCCATCTGGGGGTTATCCATATCAGAGCACACTTTCTGAGATTAAATCGCACACTCGATCGACGCACAAGCGAAGAATTCCAACGTATGTAAACGTTTCTCTCACCGTTGGCATCTGAGATAAACTCGTGGTAACGGCGCATTACGATCCTGCGACCTCACCCAAGGGGCATGTGTCACCTGCATCTGGAGAAGGCGGGAAAAAAGGGAAAGAGTAAATCGGGAGACGGGTTCCATAGAAAAAGAAAATTTTTGAAAACCAAAAAATAATAATGCAATAAAAGTGTGAGTGGTGCGAAAACCATACGCATCGCGGCATCATTTGGGGATTAAACAAACTCGATTCTCTCGTCCAGGGAAAAAATGGATAATAAGGCTAGCACCTTCCAAACAGGATTGACTTCTCGCTGTTTGCTCGTGGATGCAATAGGGTCGCTTGTGAGCACAATTAGAGCACCGATATGACGCGTTTAAAATCTGGTTACCTTGTGCACCCGAGGGCATGAAAAAAGAACGAATATCAATGGGGGCCGCAGGTCCGACAGTGCCTTGAGTGATTAGATCAGTCAGTCTCTATGATGGGCCAAAAAGTCCGCGCGATCGCAACAAGCGGGACGGAACCCGGTGGCGAGGGGGGAACCATATGGCGTAAGTACAGATGCCGTCAGGAGGTTTATGGTCGGGTGTAACCGAGTGTTGGCTGGATTGCTATGTAAGGTTATCTCATAAAGATCGAGTAGCAAGGGGTGGTTAGGACATGGACGGCATGAGATGGCTGTAGTAAGTTCCAAGGGTCATGTAGCTGAAGAAGTCTTTAATAGTGTCGTGAACCGCGGGAAGGCCAACGGAGAGGAGGTTGTGCATTGCATTCGAGTGCAGTGCACAGTGCGGTACTGGGAGGAGAGGGAGCGCCATGCGAGTTCCGCTAAAACTATTGATCCATGGGCGACTGGGAGGGAGGCGGTAGCCCAGAATGAGCACAACTCCCGTGATCAAACTGGACAATGTACCTCATTGACGGGAAAGACCGAATATATCGAAAATAGCAAAGATCCAAGGAAGAGATGTGTTGCGAGAGGCGATTAATTCCGCCGAGGTGTGCGACCGTGAAAAGTTAATGGCACAAGGTGAGATGATGGAGGCCAATCGGAAGAAGCGAACCAGAATACGGAACGGCTCGCCTAGAAATATACCGAGCACCGATAGGTTAAGGAAAGCAGGGTAAGACAAGAAAGGAAAGAGAAGATCGGGAGTAGGGGACTCGCAGTAGATCTTTGTGTGCTTGCCGAGGCACGAGTAAGGATGGACTTGATAGCAAGGAAATGGGGCCTTTTTTTTATTTTTCATGAAATCAACGCGCCGCGGTGTTGGCGAAGGGAGTGTTACGGTCACCCAGACGCAATTAGAGTTCTGGGCAGATGGACAAATATAAAAGAGGGGGAAATGTGGACGAGTGTGTACTCAATTTCGCGCATACCTTGATTATCCCCTCTGTCTGTCAAACGTTTGCATCGTTGTCCGCTGATTTAGAGGCGTCATAACGGCAAGCAAGAGCAGCAGATAGAAAGAGACCGCATTTGGTGCACACTCCCCGACATCCGCGTGGTGTTCGCTGTCTTGACGGGTCAGTGGCTCGTGGCTGCATTGACAGCTGCCGCATGCTGATCGTAAACTGGGTTAGCAAGATTTATAGCATTGACGAGGCGTTTTAGTCGCTGTCGCTACACGACCTGAGCTGGTACGGCCCCGTTCATTTCGATTCGTTGGACGAGTTCGCTGAATGTGGTCGTTCCGTGATGTGACAGCGGCAAATCCCGACGCCCGATCACCCATTTGCTCGACATCGCCCATCCGCGTTCAAGTATCGTCTTCGTCCGCTACCACCATCATCTCCTCCTCCTCCTCCTCCTCCTCCCCCCCTTCCCCGCACAAATGGACTTTGGTCCCGTAACAGCACACCAGCCTGCCCATTCTCTCTACCCCGCGGATCTCGATCACTCCTTCTCTTCTCTCCAGTCGGTCGACGCTGCTTCGCCTTCTCACCACCATCTCTCCCAGTCGATCCCCCCTCACAACTTCGATCACGCAGAACCCATGGACGTGCCTGACCACCCCCCATACGACCTCTTCAACAACAACCCCACCTCCTTCTCCTCCGCACGTTATCGCGCCAACTCTTCCTCCTCCTCCTCCCTGGGTCCCTCTTACACCATCGCACAGGACTCCCCTTACTCTCGCACCCCCTTTTCAGACCACGCGCCCTCGTTTGCCCACTCCAACAGCAGCTCGTACGACATGATGAGCAGCGTCCCCTCCTCCTACAGTGGCAGCTCGGGAAAGGTCTCCCCCCTCACACCAAGTGACCCCATGACCGGAATTCAGCACTCTCCTGTCTTCCCTCTCAGCGGCCACCAAAAGGGCTTTTCCGATGGCCATTACCCCGATATCCTCCCTGAGCGCCGGATCTCTAACCTCAGCGGCACTGGTTATCACTCCGATTTCGCTGATGATTATACCATGAGCAATGGTCCCGGATACCCGCCTTCTGCCCTCCAGCCGTTCCAGGATCGCATGGGCCGCTTCCAGCCCGACTCCCATTTCCCGCACAGTCCCCTCCCCCCTAGTTCTGTCACGTCTCACATGGGCCATAGCCCTGACATGTTTCGAACAGGCGTTGCTCCACAAGCCACTCACTGTTTCCGTCCCGATTCGGGTATACCCGCGTATGAAGATATCCCCCAGTACATCGGTCCCAATCCTCATACAGACCTGTCCTTGATGACCGGCGTCGTCCAATGTATCCCTGGCTTTCGCCACAGTCCAGGTATGGGCTCATCCAACGATCTACAGACCTTTATTCGGTGAGACCCGACCTCCATTAATTTAGATCTTCCATACTGAGGTTTAAACTCGACAGCCCCTACTTGGACCAGTACGTGCGGACCCCAAACCGTCTTGCCTTTGGTGAGCGGACCGTCATCGTGATGTCCTCCAGAGTCGCCCAAAAATCGTACGGCACCGAGAAGCGTTTCCTTTGTCCCCCACCCACAGCAATCATGATTGGCAACTCGTGGTGGACGGACGTTATCCGCAGAGGGGAGGAGCCCAAGCTTTGCCCCCCACGCGTCACTGTGTGCATCTCCGGTGAACCCGTCCCGCAGGAGGGCACGATCGAATGGACATCCGCCTCTGGCAAGATTTTTGACGTAAACGATGCCCCCACGGGCACAACCTACATCGGTCGTTGCGTCGGCAAGCAACTCTTCATTTCAGACGTGGATGAGAAGAAAAAGAAAGTTGAAGCGCTAGTCAAGATTACAGCACCTTCATCCGATGACGAACCTGAGCGTGTCATTGGGACCTTCCCTTCCAGGCCCATCAAGGTCATCAGCAAGCCAAGTAAAAAGAGGCAAAGTGCAAAGAACCTCGAACGTACGTTAATCCACTCGTCCCGTGTGACTGAATTGAATTGTTTGTTGGTAGTGTGCATTAATCACGGCTCGACCATTTCGTTGTTTCACCGCTTACGGTCCCAAACAGTGTCCACAAAGTACTTATGCGTCTCCGGCTCTGGATCGTCCTTCAAAGGATCCGATGGTGCGCCACTTATGGGCCTTGACAGCCGTGCGAGATCCAGCACGCCATCCTTTATTGCTCGCACCGCCAGCTGGGACCCTTTCGTAATGTACATTGTTGACGTGAACAAGCCTTCTGGAGGTATCGACGCCCCACCACCACCGCCACCTCAGCCTGATTACCCTTCCCCTCCGCCGAATGCAATTCCATTCACGAACAATGGCTCACAAATCCCGGTTTATTACAACCAGACGGTCGTGTTGCAGTGCCTCATCTCCGGCGTTGTCTCCCCTGTCCTCATCATCCGCAAAGTGGACCACCAAACGACTGCTGTTGGTGGAGGGCTTCAAGAAGGCGCCAAAGGCGTGGCAGACCACTACTGCGCCCCTGGTGAAGTTTGTGGTGACCCAGTCTCACAGCTTCACAAGATTGCGTTCGAGGTGTTCGATTCCACCAAGGGTATGCCAGAGCCCGGCACGCCCGGTCATACAGGTGCTTTCTTATCCTGCATGGGGGAGAAAGTGAACACGTATCGGCCAATCGAAGGTCGGCAATGGAATATTCCACAGAGCCTTGGGTCGCCGTCGCCGATCCTTCCGGGATCCCCTGTTGCGTCGACGCCGGCGTCGATGTCGAACGGTGCTGACTACTTTGGCCAAGGGACGGTGAACAGCGAGCCCGCCTCACCATCATCCTCGAATGATTTCTCCAATGACGGGGGCCGAGTCAAGAAAGGCAAACGTTCTACGTCGAGCGCGGGTGGTATTGCCAAGAATCCGGGTCCCAAGGGACGGAGGCGCCCTACATCAGCTGGCTCCGCCTCATCGGGTCGCCGTGGTTCCGCTAGTGACGCAGGTGCATCATCTGGGGCGCTATGGCAGGTTGATATTGGTGAAACAAGTGTCTGGACGATCGTTGGCACAGGTAACACATTAATTTAGTTTGATCCATCTGTTCTTCTGATGGGGCTATTTTCAGACCAAGTGCGATACAACTTTTACGTGCCACCGGTGCTGTTCGACAACCAAAATGCACCGCAAATTGGGTCATTCCCCATTCCTTCGAAGCCGGTTACACCGTTCCCTGCTGTTGTAAAATATCTGCCTCCTGACCGGGCTGCGGAAATGCCCAAGGCGAGCTGCCCGCAGTCCCGCGGAGTCTTGGCAAAGCCGAACCCCCATATGAGCAAGATGCTGACGATCTACGGCGAAAATTTCAACAAGACGGAACCGATTCACATCTTCTTTGGGTCTGAGCCCTCACCGTATGTAGAGGTGAGGTGCACTGAGGTCCTTGGATGTCTGCCGCCCGAAAACCAGATGACGAAACGTCGACCGATTATCATGGTCCGCCCGGACGGTGTCGTATTTCCCTCTAGTATCATGTTCCCCTAGTTTGGTTTGCGCTGTTTTGCTGTCGTTGCTAACGCTATCGGCAGCATGGTCTGCCTGTTTGGATATGTTCTGACTGTCGTATATTCGCTCGTCGCTGCTGTTTAACTTGGGATCTCTCGTAGTTAGCTGTACACTCTTGCCGGAAGACATTATGTAGCCTCCATATTTGTACTGTCTCGTGCTATCGGAATTTAAACGCATCTCATAGAGGACCGTTTTTGAAGTTAACTTTGTCTCGACACTTGGCACGCGCTCCACCTCCGGCTCCGTGAATTTTTTTTTTCAGGACTTGAACAGAAACATTGAGCCCAACTTACGGCGCTCTTCATTTGCGTCCTTTCTCCACTGCGCCTTGTCGTAATCGTCCACTGACAAGGCGAACTTGCGAGCCACAATCACGATCCAATCATGCACGCGTGGACACCCTCCTCGTCCTCCTTGACTTGCATCTGGGACGCATACGTGGCCCATCTGTGGTTCTACGCGCCCAATTCTTGGGTGGGCCGTCTTGCGTCGACCTTTCGGATCTTGGCCGTCCTGCTCGTCCTCCCCGTCGTCCTATTGACACTTCTCGTACGTCCATTCTCGTTCTCCCCTATCACCCCTTTGCTGCTGTCGTAATGCGACATTTATTATTTTTTCCTTTTTTCTTTCGGCTGTGACCGTCGGCGTGTCGTCCCGAAGTACCTTTACCTCCCACCAACTTCATATCTCCGCCCAACGCGCGCGCGCGCGCACACACACGGAATGTGTTCATGTTCGCTTGCCGTTGTCATTGTCATCTTCCTTGTATCCCCCCTCCCCCTTTTCACGATATGTCACTACTGACGCACTGTTGCCCCTTACTCCGATTCCCGCCGATTGACGTCAATACATGTCCTCGTCTATCATGATCATGCCCTATCACGACATCACACCCAAAACAAAACAAAAAAAACATGGCAAACGATGGCGCCACTGCAATCCCGCCCACATAGGATGTCACCTCGTATGTCATTGCCCGTACGCTCGGCGTCGTCGATCATGTCAAAGCCTCGACGGTCGACGCAGACACAGACGCAGACACAGACGCAGACACCCACACGACTACGAAACGACGCAGAAGCGTCGCTGCCGTTGCGGTACCGCTAGCCTCGCGCGTACCTTTGCCCTTGCACAATGTTGGCATCGATGAGGATAAAGATGGCGTTGTGGGATCGGATGTGGGCATCGGGGCAAGCGCACCGGTACGTGCTTCCGAAGGCCTCGCGTCCGAGGCGTCGGTACGGACGACACGCCGGGTGCGGGTGCGGGTGCGGGTAGGAAGTGGTGACGACGATGACGATGACGATGACGGCGATGGTGACGGATATGGCTGTGTCACTGCGTCCGAGACGGGCGTGGGCATGTCTGGGCATGCTTTGGATAAAGGTCATGTTCAGAGGGGAAAACAGGTGTGGATGCGCGTGCGGGATGCGTCACCGCGCGCGTACTACTTTGCGGGAGATGATTTGGGGTTGGCAGGTGAGGGGGTGTTTTCCCCTGCGGTGTCGATGCCACCATCGCCCGTTACCCCACGTATGCCACTGCACGCACTCACCGAGGGCGATCGTAGACTGGGAGTGGGGCAAGTGCGCGAGGGAGAGGGGGAGGGCATCATGTTGAGGAGGCGGGTGCAGGGCGTGCAGGAGGGTCATACTTGATGCGTTTCCTATTTTTTCTTCTCTTGGCGGACGCGGGGAAAGAGGGGACTTGGGGCCTGTTTCGAGAGGACAACGTGTACACATTTACATGTTACAAGGGTATCATATCAGCGTACGGGTCGTCATGTATTTGAAACAAAACACGCTAGAGCTACAACGATGACGCGCATCGTCAAACACGAACAGCAACAGAGTCAAGAAAAAACAATAAAAAGAAGTAAAAGTTAATAAAACCGGAGCTGGTCTCGGGTAAAGACAGGAGGTTTCCAAACGAGATGCTCAGGGTGTATCCGCCGTCGTCGTTTGTTCCGCACTTTTTCGTGCTTCTCCAGCACGGCGTCTGACAGACAAATAATATGTTGACCTTTCCAGTGTCTGAACAATTGCAACGTCGTGCACCTGATGATGTTTGATGTGTCAAATGGCGTCAGATCCCCAGGGGTGATAGAATGGACATCCAAAACTCACGTATTCATTATATCCGCGTGTGTGATGGACGTTTTTTGCGCGATATCGTCCACGCTCAGCTCGTCGGTCGCATTGAGCAGCAGCTCCACGATCACCTCGGCCCAGTACGCCCTGTACCCCAATAACCCGAGATCGCTGAGCGGCTTCTCTGGACTTCCGAGCTTCCCCTCCTTCTTGCTGAGCTCGTATGAGAACTCGATGAGCAGCTTGCCATAGCCAAACCGTTGGTGTTGTGGGAGGGTTAATATGCACGCCACGTTGTAGTTCTCTGCGGATTCTTTCTCTTTCGAGAAATAACCTATGAAATGACAGCCGGCGGAGTCCCGCTGTGTCTATGAAACGGGGGTCGGTGATTGCATGAGAGAGGTGCTAGAGGGGGGTAGAACCCAAGACTCGCAACACGTTTTACGCACCATCACATAATACATGAAGGGGGTTACGTCGTAGTACAGCGTTTTACTGTCAAACATGGTCGTTAGAACAAGGGACGGGAGGTCGGCGCCGCGGGTATGAAGGACGTACTGATCCAGAAAGCACTTTGATAGCAAACTGAGGTTTCTGCACCAGGACAATTGACGTTTGCCGTCCAGTTCAAAAATGGATATGTCCTCATGTCGGTATATTTCGTTACCCGGGGGATGAAGCAACGTACACCGCTGACGATGCCGGGACAACATCATCTGCGATGGGAAATATGACAGGCAGAATTCGCAAATGTAAAGCACGGGAAGGTGTGCATATTCCTTTGGGTACGGGCTAAAGTACCACGCGTCGACCTCGTGTTTACCGATCTGAAGCCGATTGAGATTTTTCACGCGCGCAATTTCTGAGATGGACTGAGTCATCGAGCCGGACGTCCGGAGTTTCTCGATCTCTTGTTCTTTGCTGAACGCAGAGACAGGTTGTGGGGGTTCCGGGGGAGTGCCGTTGACGCTAAGCTCAAAGGTGTCGCTCTCAGCTTCACCTTCAGCGTCGATGTCCATCTCGCCCTCTGCATCGAGGTCTTCATCTTCGGGTTCCTCCTCTTCCTCTTCTTCTTGTTCTTCGTGCAGGGATTTGCGTTTGAGCGACGGCACAGGGGAGGGGGACGTATACCCAGCACGTCCCGCGCCTGGCGCAGGCGTCGACGCCGGGGTGGGGGAAGCAGCCGCAGCTGCATTCGCAGTGGCCTTTTTCAGCAGCGACTGCGAGCGCGGCACCTTGCCCGGCGCCTTCTGCACCCCCGGCCCCGCCTTCTTACCCGGCGGCGGCTTCGGCCGGGGCCACTCCAAATCGCGACTCAGCACGAGCCGCGAGCCGGTGACCCATTCGTCGAGCCGTTTGTTGAACTGATCCCAGTGGACGAAGAACTCCCACTTGTCCTCGAGTTTGGACTCGGGTTCTTCTTCTTTGATGGCTCCGCGTGTGGTACGGCGACCGGCGGCGGCGGCGATGCCGTACGGACTTACGGGCTTGTCGCGGATGGAGAGGATTTCAGCGAGACGGTCTTCTTCGCCGCCGTCCGCGGTCGGTCTGCGAATGTAGATCTTACATCCGACCGTGACCATCTGTCATTGTGATGAGTCAGCAAGTGGGTTGGGGCTGAGGGTGAAGAAAAGAAAGAAAAAAAAAGTGGTGAACTGAACTTGTATTGAATATGTCCCTCCTGGTGTGATGGGAGCTGGTTCTTGTGAGCCTTCGTGGCTGACGTGCGGTGAAACCATGTTCAGAGGCGCAGAAAATGAAACGAGGAGGTGGAAATGGAGAGACGCCGTCCTTTTTGTTGACTCGACGCTCGAGTCGCACAGCTGACTAAGCAAAGGACACTACACTACGTAACAAGGTCATCTTCAGTTGACTCTAGTACAAGGTTTGCTTTCAAAGTGCTGACGACAGGTTCATAATATCCGCGGTCCAAGACGCTCAAAAATATCGATCCATCACAGGTAGATTAAGCTTACCTGACGTCGTACCCCCCCCAATGCGGTCTTATCGTTCGGAATTTCCTTGCTTCCGACCCATCTAACAGAATAGGGACAGCGCCCACGGAGCAAGTAGGTGGCTGTGGAAGAGGCCTCCATCTCTATTCATCCTAGGAACAACAAGATCATCTCATGCCCGTCATACTGGCAGCGAGTGACAGCGACTCAAAGAGAGCATCATACGATCGACGGGCCGCAGCGCCGACGAAGCACTGGCACCCGCACCAACAACGCCCAATGTCGACTTGTCCAACGTCGACTGACGCTCATACGCGGGCTTCCATTCCCATTTTTTCTAAAGGGGGTACAAGGAACCCCGTCTCCCCACTTTCAGCGCCCCTCTGATGCGACACCCCCGTGGACATCCATCGTTATTGGCCCGCAGCATCTTTTTGAAATGGACCTCTGGTACTTGCCGATGGAGGACCCAAAAGGGGGGGACACGCTGCACATCGTGATACGTGTGCAAGGCACTGTGAACAAGGTTAAGTTTGATAGACCGATTTGGCCGAGCTAAGCATAGAATCGAACCGCGTCACCAACACGCGGCACGATTCCGAGTCGGAGTCGACGCGGACCTGCCGAGCATGGGGAAACGTTTTCAAAAACGTCGTGAACCCCATCAGGACAGTCCAGAATTCCCAGCGTCCGGTACGACTCATCGTGGCGTGCTCGCGGTCACAGTACGGCCTGGCGTATTCATACCGGAACGACCCAATATCCCCATTTGTACGGAATAAGGTTGTCGTGCCGTACAGCGTCTGCGTACTGGAAGGGTCGGGTGTGATGAGCGAGTTGCCTACTTTTGTCAAGGCCACCGTTCTCAGGTGCGTCTAACCCAAATAACCCATTTGGTATACGTACCTTGAACCCTCCCGTCGACATGCCGGGGGCGGGACGCCGCATTTATGGATATGTCCTTGTACGGCCTGATGCCATGGCCGAGCGTCTGATTTAGTCTGCCACCCATGCGGTGCCACGCCTTCACACGAACCGACAAGATCACAACTCAGAGGGGCAGCACCGCTCACGTCGTTGCTTTCTGCATCCGCGTCATCATGTGCGGTAAATATAGACCTCCGTACATGTCCTTCATTTCGTATGCTCCTTGAGCAGGTTCACGGTGCTCCACTTTTTTTTTTCGCTATCGGATACGTCCGTGGATTTGGGAAACAGCCATCGTAGCCATGTAGTCCCGATAGTAGCTGTAAAGTGAATTCAAACTTTGGGAAATGAGCACGCCGGCGGTGTGGTGTTTAGCACCGAATGCCTCCTCGGACTCACCACACGCTACCACGACTAGTACGATCATCAGCTGACCACGAGGACCCGGAACTTTGGCTTTCACGAGTGCGGCAACACAGGAATGGCCTCCAAATTCCTCCTCAGAGCAGCCCATCTGCCAGACGACATCGAGGACCGAGGTGAGTGAAAAAAAAAAAGACCTTTTCAGCACGACGACCAGGGCCTGGTGTAACAACGTGGCTCGCGCAGTTGCTTTTATGTTCTTTTTTTTTTTTTTCAAGCGAGTCTCCGCTGAAGCGAGGGGACAGCGAGCGCCGTATGAGAAAGGGCCCGCAAGAACAACTTCGTATTCCCTGCAATACGCAACAAGACCGAATGGGCTCATCCGTCACAAGTCTCTCGACGCTGCGCGAGAGTTAACAAGGGCATGCGAGGTCAGTAATGGTAAATGGGGCATGCCTACCTCGTCGTTTCCCCCTCGAATCACTGGCATCATCATGTTTTTAACCCTCCAGGTACGCCAGTGTCCACACAGTGAATTGGTATTGGTACGACTGCCCGAAAGTTGAGACTGGGACCTTGGGGGCTTCACCATACATACCGTTCCAGGTCGGACGACGACCTTTGTCACGAGGCCAATTGATCCGTGTCATTATCGCAGCTGGATCGTCTCTAACGAGTAACGCCCATCCACCGTGATGACATGAGAGAGACCTTGTTTAAAATAGAATGGACCGTCCTCTCCATTTTCTATGCGGTGTCTCGTATTGTAACCTGGCAAGACAGGTTATGGAGAGCTTCTCATCGTTGGACCGGAAAGCGGAGGATAGAAACGCGAGATGGGCCACACTCGAAGGGGGGGGAGGGGGATGGAGATGGGAGGAAAGAAAGATGCAAAGGGAGGAGGGGGTCGTCCGCTGCTGCTCAGGTATGGACGCCAGCACGGTCAGGCCTCGAAGTCACCGTCAGGTATGTATGCAGGCAGCTTCACTCGCAGGCGCGTCTACTGGGCGACAGCTCGCAGAGAAACCAAGACGAACTGGAACCTTGCAAGGTGGTGTACGTACATGATCCAAGTATGTTCCCATACGTCTCGAGTATGATTGATTGACCTGGGGTTATCATGCCGTATCTCTCTACGCGTTGCAAAGATCACCTGAAAAAGCGTGTTATGTACAACATGCCTGCTTCTAGTTACCCAAGTTGTCATCGTCCAAAGGCCCGGTCTGGGGCCGCCTGCGACTCGGATATGCGCTAATCACCGAGCCTTTTTGCCCGTTCGGCCATTACCTCGCCCCTTTGTCCTATCAAAGTGCTAGGCCGCCGTCGCATGGTCTTCTAGGCGCGGCCTCCACGAACATCCGAGTCAATATATCATGACCGAGGACCCGCTCTAATCCAGACATTGATGCGGTGTCGCCATAGTCGCGGAAGGACGACTTCTCTTCCCACACGGGGGATAACATGACCGGCAAGTCCCACTCATCTTGTCGCCAACTTGAAACCTCATCCATTTATTTAATGACTGTCTGGCATCATACGGGTGCGCAAAGGAAACCGAAAACCTAACCGTACCATCGCTGCAGCGTGTGCATTTGCAAACGTGAAGCATAAAATACGTACCGTGCTTATCTTTTTTTCATTTCGTACATTATAGTACTAACGCTCGCGCGCGTTGAACTTAACTTTTCCCACCGAGCACTTGGCCCCGATCGCATAAAAAAAGCAAAAAATACAACCGGTCGGGACCCGTCAGTCACGGGTATGTATCTAGGACCGGACCTTATCGCTCAGACCTGGGACGCGAGGCAATCCGTCGGCCCTCGCATTTCAGGGTAACCCATCCGCGGAGGCAACTAG
This sequence comes from Hemileccinum impolitum, assembly GCA_003316335.1. NCBI lineage: Eukaryota > Fungi > Basidiomycota > Agaricomycetes > Boletales > Boletaceae > Hemileccinum > Hemileccinum impolitum. Next base: position 26,985 of record QFEQ01002594.1, read on the forward strand.
ACTCGAGTTGGTGAACCATCCATGCTAACAGTACGCATCGCGATCAAAAAAGGGTACATATGCCCCCCCTCCCACCCCACCCCCCCTTCTCCCCCTTTTTTGTTTGTTTGCATGCGCTTGTCCCATTTTTGGTCCGACGCATTGTCCATAATGAACGCCCGCAATTCTGATTCTGATTCTGATCCCTGGCCATCATATCATTTTCGCTTTTCCCGATCCGCGATTGATTTACTGCATCACGCCGTTACTGATACGAGTAGGGTTGAGATAGGGATACGTTGGTCTTCCCTGGTCAAGTCTAAGAACCCTGCCAAGCGCAATAGGGACACCCAGTTTGGGAAGGGCAAGGGGGAGGTTGGGGGGTTACACTGGCACTGGGCGCTAATTCACGTGGGGGGGTTTCCCAAAGCTTATTTTTACGTCCAAGTTTAGCCGTGCACCTCGGGGTGACGCGCGCGTCTCGAACACGGTTCCATGTTCGTGTCGACCTGCGTGCGTGCGTTCCATCTCTTGCGGTAAGCGCAAAAAAAAAAAAAAAGACTTTTTTACATTTTTATTTAGCGGCAAGCCGCATTGTATGCACCGAGAACATGCGGTCAGCGTCATTTACCTCGCAACGATGTAGCACCCACTCCGCGCGACCAATGACAACGATCAGCCACTGGCATGCAGCTCCAAGGATATGTATGTACGTAGGTGGCCTTGTCAAGTCGTGGTCCGAACCTGCCATTCGACAAAGTTAACTTTCTGTAAAGCAGGGCTGCGTTATCCGTGCCATTGGCATGTAGGCATGTACTTATTGTATAGCACCGTGCGCCGCAGTGCGCCACACAGCGGCGTCTGACATGCCGCTCGTTGTGCCCCAAATACTGAAGATGGTTACATGCCACTCTGATCTGTCACCTAGCGACCCGTACCCTGCAGGCAGCAAATGAAAATGAAAGAAAGCCAAGAAGGGGTCAACGGACTGGTTGTCGTGTCGATCACCCATGGAGGGGGCGCAAAGCTGTTGGTGACACCGCTACCCTGGACGGATCGACATGATTTCCTCGACTCACAAACAGCCCGCTGTTGAACGTGTAGCCCATGTGATTAGCAAGACGAGTGTCTGTGTAACAAGGTAGGTGATGTAACGCTATTGCGTACGATGTAACGAATTGGCCCAAATAAATTTTCAAGTACCCAATACAACCAACGATTGCAAAAAAAAAGCCCTGGAAACCAGATTGAACGAGTGAATGTCTGCGTTTAGCCTCGTCACCAGAGCGTCATGACCCCGCCCAAGAACACTGCGCAGAGCACGAGGATGCCTCCTAAACCGAGGGCTCTCGGATTTGGAGAGGACCGTGCGTTAAATAGGAGACGCCTCCCAGCGTTCACGGCTGGCCCAAGGGTAGCGGCGAACTGGCCGAGAGGATTAGGCGTGCCAGAAATTGTGACGGTCGGCACCGACGGGTTCGGACTCGGATTCTTGGACGTGGTCGCATTGGTAACGCTAAACCGGGAAGAAACGCCATAAATGAAGCTGTCCGTGGAATTAAGGCAAATGATGAAATAGTCGTCGCCTTCTGGGACGTCTTGGAAGAGGATGTTGAGGGTGTTGTAGGTGGTAGGGACTGAAGTGATCTGGGTGTCAAATCGAGGTTATCTGGTTGAGATCCGATGGGGGCTTACTGTTCTTGGCGACGAGGTAGAGGCCGGCCTGGCTGAACCTGGTGATCTCGACATCGAAACTGTTTATGCTGTCGTGGAGACCCTTGGACCATGAGAAGGGGTAGGGGGAGCCATTAGCCCACGTCGTGGACGCGCTGGGTTGAGTGACGACGAAATCTGTCTTGTAGTTTAGCATCCCGCGCCGGTGACCATCTGTCAGAAGACCTTACAAGGCTGCAAGGCATGAACAAACGAGAACAGCGAGAACAAGAGAGCGAAAGTGATCCATTTATGACTTGAATGCGCCTGAGATGCCATTACGACTGGCGAGGAGAAGAACTTGAACCTCTGTCGCTGGCTCAGGGTCTCAGCTGGCCCAATAGCGAAATGGCTGCGCAGTTTCAATTCTGTGTTTCAAATTACTTGGGAAGCGCCAGCTTGTACGGTCACTGGCACACTGGTACTGAGTACGGGCACTCACCTGCGTTACAGGGATTGTGTGTTGAGGGACACATCGTCGAGGTTAGCAAANCTTGTCGATCTCACCTATGACCCTATTTTTACTCTCCAGGTTGAAACTTGACCTTTTCACACAGCGACGGTCATGTTCAAGTTATACCTTGGCCGTACAGCGATTCACCGCAACGAGACAGAGCGATAGCGCAGGTTTAAAAAAAATGTTCAGCCGAACCTCGATGATCCGGTCAAATGACATGCACTACGATTACGATTTCATCGTTCTTAACCCCGTCAGGCAAGCAGTGCCACCCACCACGAGGGAGTGGGTTCCCATATGACTGACTTGCCACTTACAGAGGGCTTCATATCGTTGGGCAACTTCGCTCGGGCATGGGCACGTGGGGACGAATGCGTACTCGACGGATTGGGAAACTGGTCATGCCAGCGCCAGTGCCAGTGCCAGTGGGAGGGATGGAGATGGGGAGGAAAGAAGGGCACACAAAGAAAAAGAGCTCGTCCGTGTGCGCTTAAGTACGGGCGATCGATGGCGAAGCGCCATCAAAGAAGCAACCCGACAACCCGGCACAGCACGCCCCTCGAGATGACCGTTATGTTAATGTATATGCAATTCCGTGGCTGCCACTGCTTCAACCGTTTTCTCGCAAGCACGTCCCAAGCTCGGAGAACAGCCAGGTGCGACGGGTCCAGATTTGCGGTTTTGGTAGGGCATGTACTAATGGTGCAAGAGTGTTTTCACCCTTTTTGATCATGACTGGTCTAGGGTTGTCATGCCGTACTTGCTGCGCGTTGCAGAAATGATTTTGAAACACGGTTGCATGTGCCCGCGCGTCTCGGGCTGCCTACTCATGGCCGAGTCTTGGCCGCACGATCGCCCTCTGTTTGTCGATGAGAGTATCAGGCCACCTCTGACCCGCTCTAATCCGGAGATTGATGCGGAGTCACCATGGTGGTGTAGGGGGGCTTCTCTTCCCAAACCTTTTTCGCACGTGCGATAAGATGCCCGTAGTTCGGATGGTAAGCCCCAACAGTTTTGTAACCAGCCTTGTCATCTTTCATTCCGTATACAGTATAGATCATGATGCGCTCGCGTACTGCGTTGAGCGTTCTCTTGGACTCTGCTTTCCCATCGGAACGCCGATCGCCCCAGAACAGAGCAAAACCGGTATGGACGCACGGTACCTAAGCCGCACGACCGTGCTTTACTAAGCTGTGCATTGGCAGGGTCCTCATCGTGCCCAGGAATTCATGTCAAATTGCATCCCGAACGGACAGATGCAAGTCCATGATCTATCTATCGTACTATTAAACAAGAGATGAGCGCGTTATCGCAAACAGCAGCAGGACGAGAGCAAGATGGTCCAATACAAGACGTTGATGAGATGGTCCATTGAAATGAAAATAGCAAAATGAGTCTATACGTCGAGCTCGTCACCACCAGAGCGTCATGGCCCCGCCGAAGAACACGGCGCAGAGTGCGATAGTACTTGCGAATCCGAGGGCTCTCGGATTTGGCGAGGACCGTGGATTGAAGATGACGCTGCTGCCAGCGTTTATGGGTGTGCCGAGGGTGGCGGCGAATTGTTGGAGGGGATTGGGAGCGCCAGAGATGGTCACGGTTGGAACCGAGGGGTTCGGACTCGGGTTCTGGGAGGCAGTGGAGTTTGTGACGGTAAACCGTGCAGAGACGACGTGAATGAGGCTGTGTGTGGTATTCATGAATAAGAGAAAGTAGTCGTCGCCTTCTGGGACGTCTTGGAGGAGGATGTTGAGGGCGTTGTACGATGCGGGGACTGGTGGGTGGGGCGAGTTGGATCTGATTGGGATCTGAGATCTGATGTGGCTTACCGTTTAGAGCGACGAAGAAGAGACCGTCTTGGTTGAGCCTGGTGAGCTCGACGTCGAAACTGTTGATATTGTCGAGCAGACCCATTGTCCATGAGACGGGGAATGGGGAACCATTGGCCCATTCAGTGGACGCGCTGGGTTGGTCGATGATAAAGTCTGATTCGAGTTCAGCACACCTGTTTGATAGACGGTCGAAAGGGCCCTTACACTGTGCATAGACGGTCGAGAATGCGAGCGTCAGAATGAGACATAAATTCATTGCGAATGAAGGGAAAAGTTGGAGAAGCGGCCACAAGAACGCCGCAAGAAACCACAGCAAGAAATGGCTATGCAAGTTTCAGTTCACAATTCTACACGACTCGGAAAGAAAAAAAAGAAAACTTGAAGATGCTCGTCCGTATCCTCGCCCGGTCCTCCTTTAGAACATTCGTTTCTTCCGCCAAACCTTTTGTACCACCCGCAGCCATCGAAGAACATGTTCACCAACCCACCCGTCAGAGACCGCCAACCTCCACTTTTTACACGACACGCTCCGACTACTACGAAGCCATAGGAGGCCTCCAAGACGCCATCCACGCCACCCGCGCGACCCTCAAATCTCTTCACCTCCACCCCCTTCCCAAATTCGCCCTCGACGCTCTCCCCCCCGCACACCCCGCCTGGGCAGACAGAGCAGACATGGGCACAGAACTCAACGTCACCCTCAGCGCAGGCATGTACACACACCTGCTCGTCGCACTCAAAGAACTCGAACTGTACCACCGCATCGCTAAAACGGCGGGCATCACCGACCTCGAAACGTCCCTCGCCAATCTCATCAGCACCTTTGAGAGCACCAAACAAGTCGAGGCGCGCGAAAGACGGCTCTTGAAGCAGGCGATGATGGGTAAACGGGCGACCCTGGATGCGTATGGACGCAGTTACACCCTGGGCAGGAGAAAGACCAGCACAGCGCGCGTGTGGATGATCAAGGCGCACAACAACAACAACAACAACAACAACAACAACGACGACGACGACGACGAGGGGACCAAGGCGGTGGAGACGTCGACGTTGCTCTCGCCTACGGTCAAGGTACCCTCTCCATTCACCACCTCGGTCTTGGTCAACGCTGCCCCGATCTCTGCCTATTTCCCGCTTCCTGCAGATCGTGAAGCTGTTTTACGGCCGCTCAAATTGACGGGTCTTCTCGGCGCATACAACGTCTTTGCCCTCGTTCGCGGTGGGGGTACATCGGGTCAGAGCGGTGCACTCGCCCTCGCCATAGCCCGCGCCTGTGCCTCTCATGCACCCGAGGTAGAACCCATCTTGAGAAAAGGTACCTCCTACCCGGCTTGTTTGTCTGCTTGGGCTCACGGTTGATGTTAGCCAATCTGATGAAGAGAGATCCCCGTATGGTCGAGCGGAAAAAGACGGGCTTGGCAAAGGCACGCAAGGCGGTACGTTGCTTGTCCCTTCATGCTTGAAAGTATGCTCATTGCATCCACCGTCAGTACACCTGGGTCAAGCGTTGACCGATGGCGTGGTTATTCAGTCTTCGTACTTGTCATATCCACACTAATACGATGTTCTTGTCATGCTAATATATGATCCTCGACAAGCAGTGAAAATGTCTGATGTATCCGGAGATTCTAATCGAGTACACGCACAAACTTGTCCAGGACACCCATCAACCGCTTCCATTGCCCCCGGGTATGAAACACCATCGCATGATCCAACTCTGGAAAATACAACACCTCCATCCCCGCACGTCCACGCCAATACGCCCCCTCCTCTCTTTCTCCCGTCAAATACCACCTCACCGCCTCCGCATTCACCACCTGATCCCGCCCACACAACACCACCCCAACCCTCCTTCCCTCCAACTCCTCTTTCCACAACACATTCTCCGCCCAGAAAAAATGCCGCGCGAGCGTACGCGCCACGTCCGGATCACGGCTCGCAAAGTACCACAACAACCACTCGTTCGCGTCCCTCGGCGCGCGATACACGAAATTAAATGCCACATCGGGGAGATGGAGTAGAAACGGGATCGGGTCGACGAACAGCATCGCAGCGATACGTGGTGCGAAAGACGGGGTGTGTAAGAGGTGCGTGGTGAGCGCGGTGCCGTACGAGTGTGCAGCGACGACGACGCGCGCGAGGGCGTGTCTGTCGAGGATCGTTTGGATGGCGTGGGTGGTGGATGGGCGTGAGAGGGGGGCGGAGGTGATGCGGGAGCTAATCGAGAGGAATTCGGGGACGAGGATGCCAATGTCGGGGTGGTGCGATGCGAGATCGGCAAGAAAACCGGTGTAAGGGTATAATCCAATCTGTTCAAGAAAACGACTCAGGCATCATCGGGAAAAGAGACGGATCACATACACCGATGCCATGTAGGAACAGCACTGGGTGCTCTGTGAGTGAACGATGAGGCCGATACCAATACGAGAACCCTCGTACGTCGGAAGCGCGCGAAAAGAGGGTGAGCACACGAAGTGGGAACGATCGGAACAGCCTCTTATCGCTATAATGTCGAAATCCGAGCCAATACAGTCGAACGCACGTCACGACGTCCACCCCGCCGACGATCTAAATCAAACGCGTTGCTAAATTCCACACATCATCGCAAGGGGGGAAACTCACCAAATACCACAACAAGGGCCGATGCACCATGCGGACCGGGTCGAGCGTCAACCGCATGCACGGCGTCGCTTCGTTATACCCCCCCGGCAGCGCCCGCCCGAGAACACGCTCGACGACCGCGACGTACTCGCTCATCTCGGCCTCCCACTGCGTCCACGCACCGCGCGCACCCATCGCCGTCGAGAACAGCGCCCAGAGGAGCCACTCGAGGACATTGTCCCTGTAGAACCCGCGCGCGCGAAAGAACCACCCGGATGGGTAGTCGCTGCAGCCAGACATGGCGTACGCTGCACAGCGCTGGAAGAGCGCGTGGCGTTCTTGGGGGGACAAGGCGGGGTGGTTCGCCGCCTCCTGGTGAGCGACAAGGAAATGAGGTTAGAACTGCAGTGGGTGAGAGGATGCGTGCGTGCCTTTTGAAGATGGTATCGTCTCGGGAGGTATACGCATGTAAAAAAGGCGATCTCTAGAGATGCGTATGCCAGCAAGCAGGTATAAAAGGGCGACCAGTTGGGGTCGTGCGGGGCTGCGAGCAGCGTCCAGGCGACGTAGAGCGCGCTGAGCGGCACAATGAGTCGGAGAGCTGCGATGACGGTCAAGATGAATATGTATTCGGGTATACTTTTCCCAATCATCCTGAAGAAGAGACCACGACGGACGATGCTCAAGGCGCTGGCACCACGCGGTGAGGAGACGAGAGCATTGCGCAGCCTTGATGTCAGGAGGGCAGTGAAACGCGCCTCCGAGTCACGCCACTGACGGAAAATCAATAATACACGACTAGTATCGTAAAAACTAACACAGCAAAGAGAAGAAGAAAAAAAGCGTAGACGACACGCAACGAGACCGACCAAGTCAAAGATACAAACCACGTTCCATCGGTGTCTCACGGCCCATCTGAGCGTACACCTGAACCCTCTCATAGGCCTTCACAAACACATCCTCCCAAAGCCGCTTCGAAATCTCCGAATCCAACCGATCCGCCATTGTCGTCGTGTTCCAATAATACCACGACACGCTCGTATGCTGCGGCATGATCGCGCCAAAGAACGCAGCCAACGCGTCGACCGCCTCCGGCTCAACACGCGAATCAGCAACGTTCACGCAAAACGGTACGCGCGGGGTGAACCCAGCGATCCGAGTCGACCCGCGCATCTCTCCGTAACCACGCGTGTCGATGGCAAGACAAAAGCGGTGCAGTGAGGGGAGTCTCTCGAGCAGCTGAAGCAGGCCGTTGGGCGTGACCCCACCCTCGGTTCCCCCCCACCCCCACTCTTCGTTGATGAGGAGGTGTTCTAGCTGTGGCAAAGTGGATGCCAGTTCGAGCAGGTCATCATCCGTCAGGTGGACGGTCCATGCGATATTGATGTCCATGCGACGGAGGCGGTCAAAGGACATGCAAGGTCGGATATCCTCAAAGGTAAGCTGGTACCGTTCCGAACCATGGTTGGTAGCACCCGGGGATCGCGTCTGAACCAGCTTCAAGCTGACAAGAGAGTCGCAGGTGCAGATCTTCCGAAGAGCCATTAGAAACGATTTGAGGGTATACTTGGAAGGGCAGCTGTCAATGTAGACGGTGAGAGATTCGAGTGACGGTAGCCGGGTAAAAGGAAGTAGCCTCGAGATAGATTCCAATGACTGGCAGGATATTTCCAAATCGCAGAGTTTCGAGAATAGCAAGGTAGGGTGGGAAGATGTGATATGGGCTGCTACCATGGGGTTCAGCGCAAACGATAGATTGGTCAGGGAGGGCGTGCGGGATAGGTGCAAAAGGGAGTCCACATCCAAGCTGATATATGGACAGTACAAAACCTGCAGATTCGTCCAGCGGCGTACAAGATCAGAGGTGGTCTCATCAGATCCCACCTGGGGACGACGCATGCGGATCCGAAATCTCCTTATGTTTGGACAGAGATCTCCCAGGGATTGTGGGAAGCTGTGGAAGGGAGGGACTTCACCGAACACAAAATTAATCTCGAGGGAGGTGAGTGACGAGACCGCCAAGTGGTGCATTAACGGAAAGGTCTCTCTTATAAATTCCCAACGCAAGATGCGGAGGTTGGGGAACATCGGTTCATGGGTAGGAGGGTTGAAGAGTGTCTTGACAGAGTCCCAATTGAGACCTCTCGTGAAGTCCAATACAGATCGGACACGGTGGGTGTAGCTGCGGAGAGTATCCCACTCGGCTTGCTTGAGGGGTCTGCTGAAGGAGTACCACTTGATGATGTGATTGAACACCGCGGTGGCTTGTGAGAGATGAGACGTCTTACCGTGTATCCCGGGTATATTCGATGAGACGCGTCAGGAAGACATCGTGCAAGAGGTGATAGGTTGGCCAACTCTGTCCAGAGTACGTTCAGAGCTGGCTCTTTGAACGTACGACATGTTCTAGCCAGCGCAGCGAGATCAGCGGTTGCACGCGAGGCGCGTTGCTTGTTTAGCGGGCTTGGGGGGTAGCATTGACCAAAGATATTGAGGAGGATTTCTTCGAGACGAAGTGCGGGGTGCATCGTGGACGGAGTTGAGTTGGATTGTCTGTCACAAGACCCCCGTCCAGTGCCGTGCCTCGGAACAACGAGGGTCCTTCTGTCACTCCAAATCCGAAGAAAATCATTACACCCCTCCTCGGGACTACATACAACGAACCCATAGATTGACAACGCTGTCCAGGCTGGAGAGTTAACAGAGTCGACGACCTGGAGGGGATGTCCGATGACCGGACATATGCCAAGACGACCCTTGGTCTTTGGTCCGATTGGCACGCACCGCCCTTTTCTTTGTATTTTCCTGAATCCACAAGACGAATGCACGTCACGGTATGTCTGTCATATACCAGGAATTTCGTTGACATGATAGTGACACACGCGAGGTTCTCGGACTGGATGTGTAACTTACAGTCCCTCCCTTGCTCTTTGCTCCGATGTGAGACAAGCTAGCCCAAGACCATCTTTCTGCGACTCCGGTTCGGCCATGGGTCTAGCAGCTGAAGCTGCACCTAAAAACCCAACGCCGAAATCCCAGACCGCGCCGACTGCCATTGACCATATCAGGACTGGGAGTTGACAAGGGATGTATGAGGTGATTTCCCATTTCCATCACCCCCATCACTACTCTCTCTGATGTGCTCGAGAAATCCCCTCCGTGCTCCTGTCGTTCCTTTCAAATTCAAACCATCACGCATCGACCAGACCAGAGGGATGGCGGGCTCGATTGGATCTTGTCAGTGCTTGATAACATTGTCCAGATATCCGCAATGTTGATCTCGGTCAAATTCCTGTCGGGCTCTATATCGCGATGGCACCGAACAGAGGGCGAGAAATAAACCGATACTGGTGCATCACCATAACGCAGGGTGATATCCTCGTGAGGGAATCCTTTACTGAACACGCCGCGTGGTGATAGTTAACAGCCCGAGCAAATGAAACAGACTAAATAATTATACAGGACAAGCCCAGAGAAGGGAGCCACTACAAGGTGTAGAAGAGGGAAGGAGTCTGCAAAAGTATACTGCGAGGTAACCACACGATTGGGTACACCATATTGGCAATGGTGTTCCATTAGTCAGATCATGAAGGGTCTTCCCGCCTGGCACAGATAACAGATGAAGGACACAAGTACCTTTTGCGCTACCCTAAGGATCAGAGGCCAGAGGATCTTGAACGTTCCATTGCATGCCCATGCTGTCGTCCTGTCCAATCTGGCTACTGCACAGTTTATTGCGTGCAAGGATGGCATTACTTTGACCTCTCAGCCACCCAGATCGACCCGTTACCATGTTGCATCTCGCTCGCGCTACCGTTTCTCGATTTCAAAACCGGGGCGATGAATCCTATGTAGAAGAGGGGAGGAGGTTGATCGCGGAAGCTCAGGTTTGCTCTCTGAACAGTTACGAATACCAGTTTGCGGCCCGCGGGCTCCAGAATGCACCGCCAACGAGGTCATAAATGGATCTACAGTTGTTTCCCCCGTCGAGCCTCCGTCAACCGTCCAACTCAAGGATGCTGCCCCAGTTTATGACCTGCATGCACTTGCGCTACACGGACGTATGGCTGACATCGATGGACTGCACCAGCTCCAATGGCGAATTGACGAGATTTGACCTGATCCAACCTGGTACGATACCTCTCTGCATATACTAGATATGCTGAGTAATCCCCATCGCTATCGACATCCGACAATTGAAACTCAGCTGGGCCAATTGTGTATCGATCACACCCAAGGCTTTCGAGCTGGCCTGCCTCCCGATGCTAATCTCGTGGTTTTGTTGGCGAAAATAAAAGAAACGCGATCGCCTTATGTGATGGAGAGTCGGACTCCACAATCGAGAAAGTGACCCCGGCGAGGTATGCAGATACAATTTCGGAATAGGAGACTGGCCAGAGAACAAGCTTCATATTGTTCGGCTACCTGGTGTGCGCTGTCCTTCATTGTTCTGTGTCTCAAGCAATCCGCACCCTGTTGCCCCATTTCCTGGGCGTCGTGTTTGTCGTTGTATCGACCCCTATTCACGTCCTCGCTGGTTCTCTTTCGTCATCGCTCCGTTCTCTTTCTTGTCAGACATCCCACGTGGCGAAAAGCGACATCATGATTCCCCGTCGTGTGATTTGGCAAAAAACGATGCGCAAGAAAATGGTCTTGGGTGAGTACATATTGTACTGCTTGACTTGCCTCATCAAATCAATTCCTCTGAAGGACTGCTCCTAGCTGGACGGATAACTTTGTACAAGATATTTAGTTAAGCAAATCTAAGTTTCTACTCCCTGCTCAAAATCTAGCACAACCAAGTGCTTCTTTACGCACAAATCTCAACATCCCCAGAGTTTCCTTGAAAGATAGGAGACAGTAAGGATGGTAACATTACAAGATGTTCTCAACTCAATCAGTGACCTCATTCAAGCTATGACCCAACAGTCAGCCACCCCTTCCTCTTCCTCATATAAAGCATTTGCTGAACCAGGAAACTGGGATGGCAATCATGATACATTCTGTAATTGGTGGCAATGAATCATCACCTGGGTCAAATGTCAATCAGGTTTATCAAACAAACAAAAAACTGCTGCTGTTCTCCTTCAACTCATGGGAAAAGCTTTGGACTACACAAGGGTTCAACTCACTTATTATAACAAGTTGGAAGATCAGGAACAAGACCCAATCAGAAAATCCTGGTCTGGCTGGTCTGGGCAACAGTCAAGCAAGGACTTGAAAATCATTTTTGAATTGATGTTCTCAAAGAGGAAGCTTATTGAAAACTATCCCTCCTCAAACAAGGAACTCTTTCTATCAAGGTCTTTACTCAACAGTTTGATATTCTACAACTTGACACTGGTGTGGATGATATCTATGTGCTCCATGTCTACAAAGAAAACATGGACTACAACATTTATTTCCAATTATCCTTCATGAACCAGCTCTTGCCGAAACTTTACAGGAATGGAAGAAACACACAGTGATCGTAGGCAAAACATTCAACTGCATGCATTTAGAACATTCCAAAACCGTGATTCCCCAAGGACTTTGTAATGATCACCCCATATTCACCATCACTGGTACACAACTGGATCTTGGCACTCCAATGGACACCCATGCAGTTCAACCCCAGCATGTCCACACGGATGATCACATATGTTACAACTGCAATGAGAAGGGGCACATCTCCTGAAATTGTAAAAAATCTTGTCATCCTCAGAGACAACCTTGCTGTTACGGTCTGCAACGGCGACTGGTTGCACGAGGAAGACGGAGACGAGTATTCGGCGAAAGACGATGTCGATGTCGATGAGGATGACGAGGACCAGCTGAAAGATCGGGATGGCGACAGAGATGATTCGGTATAGCATATAACGGCCCCTTTACAGAGGGCTAGGCTGGCAGAGAGAAGAAGAGCGGTATCACTGAGTTGCAGGCTCCCTAGTGAGGAGGGTGGAACGAAGTGAATAGGACTAAGGTAGGAGGAATTACAGGAAGGGGTTTATATACGTATTCTGACTACCTTAGGGCAGGTTGTCTGAGTCCGAATTAGATGAGGGCAGACAAAGATAAGGCATGGAACGTTCTGGAAGGAAAGACGGTAATAGTCATGAGAGAAAGATAAGGAGCATGAGGTATGACATCATCAATGATGTCATAGGTCTAGCCTCATGTCACGTGACTTGTTCTAGACATAGCTCACGTGAATGTTCCCGCGGTCACGTGTACTAGTCACGTGACCTTTGGAAAGAGAATTTGACTAAGGTAAAACGGTGCTCAGTGATGCAAGCATATGAGCGAAGAGTAAAAGTGAAAATTAAAGCGTACGTGGACCCGAACTATAACACTTGCTTTGATCCTCTCACAGGTCAAACCACCTACCCTCTGACCTGTTATCAAAACCAAGAAATTCCCCTCACTTCTATGACCACCCTTGTCAAAACCACACCATCTTCATCCACATCCACATTAGTAATGCCATCTTGGCAAAACAATGAAGTGCAAGCATACTACTTTGATATATTCAAAGCCAAGGCCTGTCAATTAGCTGCTGACAGATTAAAGGGAAAAGGCAAGGCTGAGTGAACCTGGGAGGTGTTCATTCAGCAAAGGACCTCAGCTTCATATCTTCTTTACCATTTTCTTCTGCTTCTGCTTCCTCTTATGTTAAACCTTACTCTGTTTTGTCTGTTCAAGGGGAGATGGACAATGATGCGGATGATGAGGCATCATTAAACAATACCATTATTTACAATAGTTCCAAACAGGTGTCCCAATTGGGTGCGGCACTGGAAGTAAAAAATAGTGCGCTTAATTCCCTTATGACAAACACTGCTTCTCAAATTTCTTCATATAAATCCTCCTTAGCTTCCTTTTCTCATCATGAACCAGATCTCTGTAAAGGAGGGGAGTTTGACATTTTAACTGACATCTTCTTTCAGAAAAAAAAAGAATGGGTCCACCGATCAATGGTATCTCTCCTCAACTCCAGAGCGGTCCAAACATTTGTTGACAAAGATTGGGTTCACAAGATCGGTATCCCAAAGAAAAAACTATCTCATCCCATGCACATAACCAATGTGGACAGATCTGCTTCAAAATATGGTTGCATTTTGGAATATGTTTCCTTCATTTTATCCTATAACAGACACTCAGAAGCTGTGGAAGCTCTGGTCGCTACCCTTGGCTCTCATGAAGTCATCTTAGGTTATGATTGGTTTCACCAACACAACCCCCTTATTAACTGGGTTGACAAAACCATTAACTTCAACTATTGTACAGCAGATTGCAAAGCTCATGACATGGTGCAAATGGTCGACCAGTTATGGAAGACCCTGGACATCTGTGTCTTTGAAGAGGGATTAGCTGATAAAGTTCCTCCTCAATACCACTCCTTTTTAGATGTTTTCAGCAAGAATGAGTCGCAATGAATGCCTTTGCAAAAACCTTGGGATCATGTGATCAATCTCAAGCCCAACTTCATTCCCAAAAAGGGTCACATCATTCCATTATCCGAAGCAGAAATCAAAGAAGTCTGAAACTTCATCCAATTAGAACAAGCAAAAGGATATATCTGCCCATCCAAATCACCTCAAACAGCTCCAGTCTTTTTCATCCCCAAGAAGACGGGCGAAAAACGCCTGGTTATGGATTACCGATATTTAAATAAAGGCACCATAAAAAACTCTTACCCCCTCCCTCTAATCTCTTCTTTAGTTGATCACCTTAAGGGTACCAATAAATTCATGTGCCTTGATCTCCGCTGGGGCTACAATAATGTATGGATCAAGGAAGGTGATGAATGGAAAGCAGCCTTCATCACCCCACTGGGCACTTATGAGCCAGTGGTAATGTATTTTGGAATGACTAATTCCCCTCCAACTTTTCAACAAATGATGAATGACATCTTCAATGATATATACACTGTCATTATTATCTATCTTGACAATATGTGTATCTTCACCAAGCAAAAGACTGATGAAGAGCACTCTGCAATTGTCAAGGAGGTATTAACATGCTTGCATGAAAATGATCTCTATGCTAAACCAGAAAAATGTGTATTTAATGCTGATGATGTAGACTTTCTGGGCATGCATGTCTCAAAAGATGGTGTCTCCATGCAATCCAAGAAAGTTGATGCCATTCTGGAATGGCCTGCCCCCATGAAACTGAAGCAACTTCAATCCTTCCTTGGACTCTGTAGCTATTATCAACATTTTATTAACGGTTTCAGGCAAATCGCTTGTCCCCTTAACAACCTCATAAAGAAAGGTGTCCCTTACATTTGGGGTGAAGCCCAGCAATGTGCCTTTGATACTAATGCCAGTGACATTGCTACTGATGCCATCCTTTCTATTCAGGGCACTGATAATTTATGGTGTCCGTGTGCCTTTCTGTCTCACTCCTTATCCCCTACCGAGTGCAACTACCCTGTCTATGACAAGGAACTTCTCACTATCATTCGTGCTTTGGAGGAGTGGTGCCATTATTTAATAGATTTACCCACTTTTGAAATTTGGACAGACCATAAAAATTTGGAGTACTGGAAGAAATCCCAAACCTTATCCAGTTGACAAGCTCACTAGCACAAGTTACTTCAGGAATTTTCTTATATTCTTGTTTATAAACCTGGCAGTACGAACAGATGTGCCAATATGCTCTCCTGTTGACCTGATCATGGTGACACTGTCAATAATTTGAATGAAAACATTGTGGTCTTCCCCTCCTCCTCCATACTCCATTCCACCACACTGTCTATACCCATCACCCTTAATTCCTCCTCCATATGTATACCTTCTAAGGGTTCCATTTCCACAGCTGGCTTTGACCTTTATTTCTCTTCCACTGCTACCATTCCCCCACACAACCAGCTCCTCATTCTGACTTCTGTATCTATTCAGTTGCCACTGGGTACCTATGGCCAGATTGTGCCTCATTTGGGCCTCGCCCTCAAGCATAAAATTGATGTCATGGCAGGAGTCATTGATGCCAATTATAGGGGAGAAATAGGTGTAATCCTATTCAATCATTCAGACATTCCTTTTTCCATTTCATTAAATGACCGTATTGCTCAATTAATCATCAAAAAAATAGAAAACCCTATACTCACAGAAATAAAGACTCTAGAAGAATCACAATGAAACAAAGAAGGGTTTGGCTCTACTGGAATATAAGCAATATCATCCACATCTTTTTCTTCTAATTTCGAAATTAAACTATGTACAGAATCACAAAAAATGAACCTGGATGCTATCAACAAATACAAATATTATGCTTCTGATAAATTATTCAGAAATTTGAATGGCATCATATTTGTGCCCCCTTCTTTATGAAACAAACACATTTCCCTCTTTCATGATTCCCCAGTGGCAGGCCACCCAGGTCGAGACTGCACAATAGCTTCCATTAAAAAATTCTACTGGTGGTCAGGTGCTGCCCAGGACATTGCAAACTATATTTCACACTGCCAGGTGTGCTCCCTCATGAAGGGATCATCAAAGCCACCAGCCAGAAAACTTTTACCGTTACCAATTCTTTCTCACTCTTGGATGGACATCTCCATTGATTTTGTCATGGGCTTCCCTCTTTCAAAAGGTTACGATGCCATTGGCATTGTAGTGAACCATTTTTCTAAAGAAATTGTATTATTTCCTTGTACTAAAACAACTTCTTTGGCCAATTTGGCAGTTTTATTTAGAGATCACATATGGTGCCTTCACAGACTCCATAACTCTATTGTTTTAGACAGAGGACCACAGTTTATCTCCAAGTTTACTCAAGAACTGTGCAAAGTGCTTGGAATTCAGCAAAAGCTGTCTATGGCATATCATCCGTAAATGGACGGACAAACAGAATGGATCAATCAGGAAATACTGGCTTATCTCCAAGCCTACATTGCCAAAGAACAGGAATCTTGGGCTTCTTGGCTAAAGATGGCACAATTTGTCCACAACATGTCATTATCCATGGCCACTGGTGTTTCTCCCTTTGAAATCACGCATAATTATCTACCACAACTGGGGGTTGAGCCCTCACACACTTCTTCTGACCCTGGTGGTTCATTCATGACTTCTTTGGGCCAAGCCCATGACGATGTTGCTACCACTCTTACAAAAACCTGTGATCGGATGTTGCATGCACAAGAATCCAAATGTTCTGCAGCTCCTTCATATTCTATTGGTGATATGGTCTGGCTCTCAACCAACCATCTTTCACTTCCTTATCCCGCTCATAAATTAACCCAAAAATACATTGGCCCATATCATATCACTACTATCCTCCCTAATGCTGTTACACTCCACCTTTCTTCCACCATTTCCATCCATCCCACCATCAATGTGTCCCATGTAAAACCCTATAAAGCCCCACTGGTTGGTCAACCCATATTTAAACCAGATCCTATCATGGTCACAAAAGACTGATATGAAGAATATGAAGTTGACTTTATTGCAGCTTCTTGCCTTTATTGTGGAAAACTGCAGTACCTCATCCATTGGAAGGGATGGGACGAGGTGGATCACATCTGGGAACCTGCTGTTAATTTAAAACATGCACAGGACGCTATCACTGATTTCTACTCCAAGCACCCATCTGCCTCACAACCTATTCAGGATATTGACTCTATGACCTTCCTCTCTCTGTTTCAAACCTTCAGACCCTCCTATATGGAATTCTCAGACTTGAGACTAGACCTTGAATCTGGAGAATAGGGGAGAGTGTTATAGTTTGTGTCCATGTATGCTCTCTATTTAAACTTTTTCACTTTTGCTCATATGCTATGCATCACTGAGCAATGTTTTACCTTAGTTGTTTCTTTTCTTTCAGATCATGTGACTAGTGCACATGACCATGAGAACCCTCACCTGACTACGGTCTAGTCTATGACATCATTCCATGATGTCATACCACATGTTAGTCTTATCTTTCATTTCTGTCTCTTCTTTGTTCCATCATGTTCCATGACATTCCTTTTTCCACATCTGCCCTAAACTATTTAGAACTCAAATGCTTGCCCTAAGGTACTCATCTATACTATATAAACCCTTCCTGTAATTCCCTCGTACCTTAGTCCTATTCACTTGCATTCTCTCCTTGTCATAGGGGCCTTCTGCACTTGAGTACCACCACTTCCTTGTCGCCAGCCTAGCCCTCTGCAAAGGGGCCACTTTATGATTCATATCACTACCATACTCATCCCCATTGTCTTGCTCGTCATCATCATTGACATCCTTGCCAACCCGCCTACTCATTGTCTATACGTCACTGCATTCTTGATTCAACCAACTCAAGTCTAGTCCAGTTTCAAGCATAATACAATCGGAGATCACATTGGTCATACCATACCATTTCTTCATTCTTTCATTAGTAGGAATGGTACAAAATACAATAGAACATTTGTTCTTGTAGTTGAATCAATAATTAGTTATAAACACTTGTATCTATAAAAGATGATCCTTTAGATCATCTCATCTTAACAAGTTATCTTTTGATTTGTTCTATCACTGCTCTGATCCTCAGAAGCAAGATCTCTTGGTCAAACCATCAATTATAACCTCAAGTAAGTGTTCCTACTTGGGGATCATTCCTTTGTCCCTTTGCATTCAAGATCCTTCCAATCTTAAAATGGTACACACAATCAATCTTGAGAATCAGTGAAAGGAAGTTTGGTTAAATTATTAATAGGGCACAGGAATACTGCAATGTTGCAGTGTGATCCAGGCAAGCACATTTTGAGATATAAAGGATCTTGAATGTGAAGGGACAAAGAAATGATCCCCAAGTAGGAACACTTACTTAAGGTTATGATCAGTGGTTTTGACCAAGAGATCTTGCTCTAAGAATTGGAGCAGTGATAGAACAAATCAAAAGATAACTCATTAAGATAAGATAATCTGAAGGATCATCTTTTATACTGATACAAATGTTTGTATCTAATTATCAATTTGACTACAAGAACAAATATTCTATCATATTCTGTACCATTCCTACCAATGAAATAATGAGGAAATGGAATGGTATGACTAATGTGATTGGAGATCACATTATGCTCTCAAATGGTGTGATCTTACACCATTATTTATGTATCTAATCAAAGATCAGATGATCTTCTCACATGACAATCATAGATG
Source organism: Hemileccinum impolitum (assembly GCA_003316335.1). Classification (NCBI taxonomy): domain Eukaryota; kingdom Fungi; phylum Basidiomycota; class Agaricomycetes; order Boletales; family Boletaceae; genus Hemileccinum; species Hemileccinum impolitum. The sequence goes on from QFEQ01002594.1 coordinate 45,680, forward strand.
GTGTAATCACAGTCAGTCACATGTAATGAATTAGTCAGTCATGTGCATGACTGACATTAGGATAAGTGTGACTGACACTAATCTCAAGTGTAGTCTTTTTTCAATTACAAGTTTTTACTAGTAATCTCAACAGCACATGTCTCTCAGTGTGTTAGCAACAGATGATACAAACATGATGGACAACCATGTGTTGATTGCTGTGTCCTCTGACATAGAGGCTGAGTGAGATGGTGAGGATCAGACTCCATCTCAAGCTTACTTCTGCTGATTTTTAACTTCTCCTGTATTTCAACAGTGCTGGGATACAGAAGTGCATAAATTGTTACAGATTCAGAGCAAATATTAGAAATATTAGAAATGGGCTGGAAACTCTTAGACTTGGTTTACTGCATGCTGTTGAGATTTAGTGATTCAATAAGCAATACTTATCACAGTACTGATCATTACTGATCACCTACTGATCACTACTGATCACTACTAATCTCTTGTGATCGTTACTGATCACATACTGATTACTTCTTAGGTAATCAGTATAGACAATTCTTTGTTACACTTACACCATCCATGATTGTCATGTGATGAGAACATCTAATAACAGATTAGATAAGTATGGTGCAATCTCACACCATATAGAGAGCATTGTGTGATTAGACATTGCACAATCATATCATTCTCTTTATTGATTAGATACAAACAACTTGTATTGTATATAAGATTGATCTTTAGGATCAATCTCTTTCTAACGAGTTATCTTTGATTCATTCTCTCCTGCTTCAATCCTTCAAATCTAAGCAAGATTCTTTGCCTCTTCTACTTGGTTATTACCATCATATCATCAACACCAGGTAAGAATTCCCATCTGAGACTCATTCCTCTGTTCCTTCGCATTGGAGTACCTTTGTACTTCAATAGGTTATGAGCCCCGCTTAGACAAGTGGAGTTCATCTTTTGATATCACCGATGCCTCCCACTGTCTTGTGTGATGAACAATTGTTCATGTCTATGATCCAGAATGTTCTTATCATCATTCTTTATATCTATCAGATGATCAGATATGGCACTTTCCTCATTGATTCTGACGAGAGAACATTTATAACCTTTCCTGGAGGGCTTCTGATCTTTTATTGATCAGCTGATACTCTTTTTATCATCTTTGAGATCAGAACACTAGCTGAAACCCATTTTCTTATGCTTGTGCTTAGGTCTTATCCTAGCATAAGTATAGCTCCTGTTTCCCCTCCAGAGAACCAGCCTAGTTGTCCTTGTCCTTGTCCTTGTCCTTGTCCTCCACCTCATCATCCCACTCCATATCCTACCACTCTGAGAGCTGTAGAGACTAACCCTTGACCTATTCAAGGAGAAGCAACTATACTCAGAGGAATTCCCTTTGAGATCCCTTGTCCTATTTGTCAAGGAGCTATTGAGTGCAACGAGTGCCACCATCACAGTGAGACAGATGTTCTTTGGAACAGATCAAGAACTGATTCCTTTACTCTGCTAAGAGTAATCAGATCTCCTCTGGTATCTTCATCACTGGATTCATCTTACTTCTCTGCACCTGCAGAGATAGCCCAACCTCAACTGCTTCCATACAGTTTATTGAATGCCACTCAAATCATAGCTCAACACTTCTCTCCACACCTCTACATTCCATCTCCTCCATTTATCAATCAAATCATCAAAAATGTCACATCCTTCATCCAGCTCCCCCAACCTGGTCTACCCTCCTACTCCAATCTTTCTCCACAACCTCCTTCCTGTTATAGTTTGGGCACTCATATGCCCCTATTTTATTTTACTCTACTCTTTGCTCATATGCTTGCATCACTGAGCACCATTATACTTAGTCATTTCTTCTTTCCAAAGTCATGTGACCAGTGCACATGACCATGGGAACTGGCACATGACTTGAGGCTAGAACCATGACATCATCCATGATGTCATGCCTCATGTCCTTATCTTTTCTCTCATGGTTATCTCTGTCTCACTTCTTTTCTTTCTGGACATTCTATGACATTCCATTCCCATGTCTGCCCTAAACTAATTCAGACTCAGATACCTGCCCTAAGGTACTCAGTCCTCACTATATAAACCTCTCCTGTAATTATCTCATACCTTAGTCCTATTCACTTTGTTCCACCCTCCTTTCCAGGGGCCTGCAGCTCAGTGAAATCACTCTTCTTCTCTTCGCCAGCCTAGCCCTCTGCTCAAGGGGCCACTATATGCTTTATTGAATTCTCTCCATCATCATTCCCATTTTCAACCTCATCCTTATCATCTTTGTTGACATCAATACCAACATCTGCCATCTCCTTGTCTCTGTGTTTCTCATCCAACCCATCATAGTCTGTAACACTTCCTTCACCTCCTCCAATGGATCTAGACAATTTTCAAGAAGATCCTCAGGTCCTCAACCAGCTCGAACTTCGGAAACTCCTGTAGTTCAATTGGAATGATCTAATCCTTCCAGTAACTCCTCAGGCTCTCCAAGTCACTGCTCCCCAAATCGTCACACCAATACCGATTCATCCAACTCAAATTGGCAACATGGTTGTCAGGGAGGAAGAAGTCAAAGACATCCTGGCAACAATCAGGATGGTGGATCATCGGGAGAACATTTGGTACCAATGGCAGGAAGACAGTCTAGTTGGAATCAGGTACTTCAACCATCAGGAAGAAGACCTAATTTACTTCAAAGACAATGAAGGATTATATCTGGTGAACTTTCCAACTCCCAGATTGCTCCTCCAGCTTACTCGCCAGCGGAATTCACTGGAACACATGGAGATTCATCCAAATCTCTTCCAGGAGAGACAAATGACACTGATATGGCATTAACTGCAGCTCCATTTGCTGCTCCTTCACTCATTTTCCATTACACCCCACCAAGTTCTCCCATTCCAAATCAATCAAGTTAACACTAGAGCACAAACCATCAATGGTCTTCAATATGTTGATGAGACAATCAGGAATGCTTATGAAGGCACTGGATGGGCTTTCCCCATACAATCTTACAATGATGTCTTCATTCATCCTCAACTCCAAGTCCATGGTCATGGATTTGAGATCTTCTGACATGACATTTTTCCTCCATCTTATGTGAACATTTTCTTATTTAAATCACATTATGCCAACATTGTTTTTAATGAACAATCTTGGATCAACTCTTTTCAATGGATCCAAGAACACCACATCAACATGTGGAGAAATGAGGAGATGAACCACCTCTGTGGTATGAGGCAGATCTTGTGGAACGAAGCCTTTGATAGGCTTCACCAGAGTCATCTCCGAGAAATGGACCCAGAGATCTGGAAAGAATCAAAACAGATCCAAAGACTGATCCTTCCCCATATAGGAACAGATCAAGAAGATGTCATTTACACTTTCCTTGCCAGAACTTACAGAAGGGGAAAATGACATGCTGCTGAAGAAGGTGAAAACAAATGCTGCCTTCAAGGATCTGTTTGATTCTGGCAAGTACTTAGATGTTCCTGTTCCTGCTTCATGGTGTTCCCATCCTTCCTCTTTTGAATACTTGTACAATTTTGATTTAGGAGATCGATGTTTCCAAACATTCTTCAAGATTAATGCCTGGTGTAGTCCAGAGATTATAGAATTACCTTTTGTAAATTGAGACTTGTTACTCTCAAAAGGATTAATGTTGGATGTTATGATTCCAAATCTGCATTACCAACCTTCTCTTTATCTAGAGATCTTCTTAGATCTAGATATACCATTACCTTTTTGGTATGAGATCAAACCTACTCTTACTTGTCCTTGGATGAAGAATGATAGTATTCTTTTCTGGGCACACCAAAAGCAGAGACTAAACCACAAACAGAGACATCTAAAGGCTTGGCTATCTTCTAAATGAAGATCTTCTCCTCTCCGATGGGGATTTATGGGACAACAATGACTTCTGGGACATAAACTGGTTTTGTTTCTTTTAATCTTTTATCTTATCTTTATGAAGATATGATTGTTGACGACTTTGCAGACATCCTTCATCTTATCTAAATTGCTGCTCTTACACCCACTAAATTCAAAACCAATAACACTGTTCTTAACAGAATCCTAACTCTCATTGGAGTTAGCAACTATTCCATTTGGTCAATTATGGTTCACACTACACTAGAATCTCTTTCTGTTTGGGGTTTCATAGATGGAACCAACACCTACACTGGTACAGTTGCAGGAGACCAAGCCAAATGGATGGTCCTCAATAAGAAAGTTTGTGGAACAATCACCACCACCATCTCCAATAATCTGATCCTCAATGTATCCTTTGACTATGTCAATGTACAAGAAGGACCGGTTAGCCCCTCTGTTGCTAAAGCACTCTGGGAGAAAATGTGATCCATGTTTGAATCTAGGGGATTATCTGGCCAGTTCCATCTATTCCATCAATTACTCAATGTTCCAGTTTGACAAGCATCTGCTAATGAAGACATCAATAAGATGTTATCTCTCATAGAACAAATGACAAGCACAGGACTTGCTCTTCCTGAAAATCTTAGAGCAATAATCCTTTTATCTGCCCTTTCTGATTCCTTTTATCAATTCTCTTCTACTGTTGCTCAAACCACAGAAGAAGCTCAATTCACTATGGATAATATCTCTTGGAAGATTCTATCTGAGATTGATATGTGCAAAACAAGACAACCTTTGCACTTCTGTATCTCTGCTGTGGAGACAGAACTAGTATGCTCTTCCTCTAATAGAACTACTGTCATTCAATGAGGTCCACCTCAGACTAATAATTGGAAATGTCCTCAGGGACCCTCTAACTTTTCTGGGAACCATTTTGGGAATTCCAGATCTAACAATCCTAGGAACTCTGGATCTCATTTCCAGAAGAAACTGTTTCAATCTCCTTACCAAAAGGATAAGGAAAGGAAATGCACTGGGTTCAAAAAGTGACAAATGAAGAAAGGAAAAGGAAAAGCCCCTCAGGCTAACATCATTGAGGGAGAACAAGGTTTCATCCATCAGATTCAATCTGATATCATGATGGACATCTTACCCATTTCAGAAGAACAAATGGAAGCTCAACTGGATGAATCTCACATTGCTGAGGTTTCTACCAAAGCTTGAACTCATTATGATAGTCCTGATGCTTTCTTGGATCCATCTTGATTCGAAGAAATCATTGATAGAACAAACTTCAATTCTTGGGAAGAACCTACTACCGATTCTGATAACAGTATAGACATTGCTGATTCCAATCATTCCTTTTGTGCCCAATCCATCTAAAACAGAAGATCTAGCACAACCATCCTCTGGATGAGACAAACCATTTCCTTAAAAGTGAGACAAGAAAGGAAAGAAAAAGAAGAAAGTTTCTTTTTCTCTTGGAGGTTTGATTTCAGACAACAGTCATTTTTCTTCTTTAGATCATCATTTACCTTCTCCATCTTTACCTTATACTCAGACTTGTTATAGTTTGGGCATGTGTACATCCCTATCTTGTTTCTTTTCACTCTTCACTCATATGCTTGCATCACTGAGCACTGTTTACCTTAGTCATTTCTCTTTTCCAGGTCACATGACCAGTACATGTGATCCTGGGAACTGTCATATGACCTGAGACTAGACCTATGACATCATTGATGATGTCATGCCTCATGTCCTACTTCTTTCTCTCACATTCATCTTCATTTACTTCTTTCATTCCATGACATTCCACGATATTCCATGTTCCCAGCTTGCCCTAAACTATTTAGGACTCAGCCGGCCTGCCCTAAGGTTATAGCTCCTCACTATATATACCTTCCTGTATTATTGCTATACCTTAGTCCTATTCACTTTGTTCCACTCTCCTCTCCAAGGGGCCTGCGACTCAGTGATACCACTCCATCTCTTTCTTGCCAGCCTAGCCCTCTGACAAGGGGCCATTTCATGCTATATTGAATCCTCACCATCACAGTTCCAATCTTCAACCTCGTGCTTATTGTCTTCATTGATGTTGACACTGATATCTGACATCTCCTTGTCTTAGTCTTTCTTGTTGAAGTCGTCATGGTCCATAACAAGACTCCTGAGTTCCATAGATCTGCTCCTTCCTCTATTTATAGAGAAGAGATCTGTTTACCTAGCAGATTGCATGAGGGTATTGTACTAGTACAAAACCAAGATTGTTTATCATACAATAGGGAAGAAGAAGATCTAAATACCTTCTATGATGAAGAGTCAAATGAATACCTTATCTATTATATCAAAGCCTTTGCACTTCAGGATGATTCTAAGTCTGCCTTTAACCAATCCCATTGGATGATCAATAGTGATTGTACTGATCACTTATCACCCTTTCTGGATGATTTTGTCCATTTAGGAGAACAATAACACACTGCTACTGTTGCTAATGGGAATAAGGTTATTATGAGAGGTCCAGGAACCGTTCTCATACATCAAATTGGAGAATCTTATTCTCCAGTCTCATTAAAAGAAGTTTGGTTTACCCCTGATGTTATAGTTCAGGCCATGTACACCCCTATTTATTCTTTTTCCCTTCACTCATATGCTTCACATCACTGAGCAATGTTTACTTAGCACTTTCTTCCTTCCAAAGTCATGTGACCTAGTGCACATGACCGCGGGAACGTTCATGTGACCTGAGGCTGGATCCATGACATCATCAATGATGTCATGCCTCATGTCCTTTCTCTTTCTCTCACATTCATCTCTGTCTTCTTCTTTTTTTCCAGAACATTCCATCATGTTCCATGTTCTATGCCTGCCCTAAGGTACTCAGTCATAGTATATAAACACTCCCTGTAATTCCTTCATAACTTAGTCCTATTCACTTTGTTCCACCCACCATCTGGTGCCTGTAACTCAGTGATACCACTCACCTTTCTCCTTGCCAGCCTAGCCCTCTGCTTAGGGCAACTTGTATGCTTTATCGTATCTGCTCGGTTGCTGTTCCCATATTTGACCTCATCCTCATCATCCTCATCGACATCGACACCACTAATCACTGTCTCCTCATATCCGTGTTCCTAGTCCAGATCGTCGTTGCAGCCTGTAACACCTGATGCTTTGCATTGTTTACTTTCAGTGCCTTCATTAACATACCATGGCTATCACTGTGAGATTACTAAATCTGGATCTAGGATCTGGAACAAGAAAGGTCGCTTGGTGATCCAGGTCACTGCCTTGTCACCAGCTAACAACTTGCACTGGTTTCAGTCAGAAATGATTACTCCTTTGTATTCTATTGTGGCCTCTCTTGTGGATGATCAATCTTATCAGATCTGGCACCAACACTTTGGCCATACTTCCAAAAATGCCTTACATCATGCTACTACCCAACTATCTGGTGTTCCCACACTTTCTCTTCCATCTGATAATCACCCCTGTTGTGATTGTCAGATAGGAAAGATGCCGGATAGATCTCTCAGTATATCTGGTAAGAGGGCTTCTTGTCCTTTTGCTCTGGTGCATACCAACCTTGTTGGTCCTATGCCCACTGAGCCTCACTCCAGGGCTCAGTATATTCTTACTTTTATTGATGACTTTTCTAGGTATGCTTTACTCTCCTTCTTGTGGGCCAAGTCAGACTGTTTGGCTAACTTCAAGAACATGGTTTCTTGGGCTAAGACCTTTACTGGTCACACTCTTGCCTCCATACATTCAGACCAAGGGGGTGAATTTATGGGTCACAAGTTCCAGGCATTCCTCTCATCCAGAGGGGTTACTCACCAGACTTCAGTGCCTCATATGCCCCAGCAAAACAGACATGCTGAGAGATTCAATAAAACCATTCTTGAAAAGGCTGAAAGCATGCACCATCATGCCTGCCTTTCTAAAGCATTCTGGCAAGATGCTGTAGAGACTGCTCTTCATCTGTATAACAGACAACCCATGCATCATCATAATTGGAAGACTCCTATTGAAATCTTCAATAGGAAGAAACCAGATGCTTCCTACTTCCGAGTCTTTGGTTATAGAGCTTATGTCTTTATTCCTCCTGAACAACAGCCAGACAAACTGTCTTCCAAGTTAGAGGAAATGTCATTTATTGGGTATGAACCTAACACAAAAGGTTGGCACTTTTGGTCAAAGAAAAAGCATCATGTGGTTGTTGCTGTTATAGTTCGGGCACGCATACACCCTATTTTTCACTTTTCTCTTCGCTCATATGCATGCATCACTGAGCACCATTTACTTAGTCGATTTCTCTTTCCAAGTCATGTGACCCAGTGCACGTGACCGCAGGAACCTTCACGTGACCCGAGGCTAGACTTATGATGTCATTGATGATATCATACCTCATGTTCCCTTATCTCTTCACACGTTCATTTCTGTCGTTCTTCTTTTGTTCCAGAACATTCCTCGTCCTCTTATCTTTACCTACCCTAAAGCTAATTCGGACTCAGACACCTGCCCTAAGGTAGTCACTCATCGTATATATACCTTCCCTGTAATTCCCTCCTACCTTAGTCCTATTCACTTTGTTCCACCCATCTCATTTGGTGCCTGCAACTTAGTGGTATTACTCTCCTCTTCTCTGCCAGCCTAGCCCTCTGTCAAGGGGCCACTGCATGTTATATCATATACTTGCTGTCACTGTCCCAATCTTTCATCTTGTCCTTGTTGTTCTCATCGACACCAACCTCGTTTTACGTCGACTCCTCATATCCGTGTTTCTCGTTAGACTCGTTGCAGTCCGCAAGAGTTGCTACTAATGTTATTTTTGATGAGAACTTCTTTCTGTACTGTTCCGGAAATCAAAAAGATGGAGCAGCCCCTATTCCACAGGACAATCAAACAGCTGATTCCAATCAAGAACAATCGGAACAAGTGATTCCACCTGATCATCAGGAACCACAAGAACCAACTAGGGATATCTATATTCCTGTTCCTATTCCACATCAAGAACCTGGTTATGTTGAACCAGAGATGTCACCTGTAACAGCTAGTCTTTTCACCCCTAACTTCATCACTAATCCTAGCAATAATGATTCGTCATGATCCTTAACAATCGAGACTAGGATATCAATCTAGTCATGCTCTATGATTTTCAAAGATCTTATCTTATCTTATCAGGTTACATGACTCATTATCTTATCTTATCTCTGACCAATCAGAGCTCTTCCTTTCATCTTAAGACATAGACTCACACTTATAACTTTTCAGACTTCTCAAAGGCATGAGGACATCTCATGGCCTGTCTATCTTAGTACACACAGCCTTCATTTCATTTCCATGCTGTGCTACACTTCTCTTCTTTCTGATCCATGCATCCACCTCATGATATTAATCTCCACTATGCTTCTTCTTCCATTCTGCCACTGTCTCATGGTGTATGCATGTTCACCTCATGTTTTCCCACACTATATCCTTTTATGGCTGCATTACCTCTGGCACACAGACCATGTACCTAACATGTACAAACAGTAGCTAGAGTATATAAACCCCCAATAGAGTGCCAGAGAACTCCAGTAAAGTTCTCTTGGTCTTTTCTCCAAAGCTAGCCCATCAGTACTACTCAATTTTTCTTGTCTTCTCTCTCTTTGATTCAAGTCTAGACCTTACTCCTTAGAGATAGGTCTCAGAGTTGTTTCATCACCTTGACACCCTCTAAGAGATTTATCTCCAATTAACTTTAATAATGATGATCCTCCCTCTACTCCAGAAAATCCACCCTTCTATCATATGGATTTTACTCCTATGAGACTGGCTACAAGGAGAGATTAACCTGATACAGGACATAGGAGTAGTATTGATCATCATTATCAATACAAACATTATCGAGTAACAGACTCTCTACTATCTCCATCTAATGAAGATGAGAATACATGGTTTGTTTGTGTGCCAGTACAATAAAATTGGTTACCTCCTCGTCACAGAGATAAGAGCATTCCTGAATTTAGGATTCGTCCACATCAATATCATTCTACTAGGGAAGATAGGATCAATCCTCATCCTCCTGTTAAACAATGTCGTTCTAACAGAGTACCTCAACCTTGTATCTTACCAGATAATACCTATGGTGACTGACCACCATTAGAGATTGTACAAGATTTACAAGGACTTGCACCAATTCAGGAGGAGTCATCGACATCTGTTACTCCTGCTATTCCTGATGAACCTATGTAGGGAGTACCCACCAATGAACAAGAAGACCTTGGTGAGATGTACAGTAACAAATGGATTAAACATCATTTTTCCATTGCTATTCAAAACAGAGATTGGGAAGTACCCAAACATCACCAGGATGTGTATAAACTACCTCAAGATCAAGTGAAAGCTTGGTAAGATGCAATGAATGATGAAATTGCATCACTAAAAGATCAGAATGTATAGGAACTGGTGAATCTTCCTAAAGGAAGACAACCCATTAAAGGGAGATGTGTATTTGCCATTCATCCTGGTAATTGTGTCAAAGCCCACTATGTCACTAAAGGGTTTACACAGATTTTTGGAATAGACTATGAAGAAACCTTTTCACCAGTTGCATGGCTTGAAACCATTAGATTAGTGCTCTCTCTGGCTGCTCTCCATGATTGGGAGATTGAGGCACTAGATGTCAAAACCACCTTTCTCTTTGGCAAGCTAGATGAAGAAATCTATATGACACAACTAGAAGGTTTCATAGTGAAGGGTCAGGAACATAAAGTCTGTCAATTGAAGAAGGCTATCTATGGTCTTAAACAAGCTGCTCTTCAATGAAACAAGCTACTTCATCAAAGCCTTGTTAGCTTTGGCTTCAAGAGATGTACTGCCAATACTGGCATTTATTGCAAATTTATTGGCAAGGAAATTATTCTTATTGTCATTTATGTTGACAATGCTCTCTTTATTGGATCAAATAAGAAATAGGTCCTCTCTCATAAATGACAGTTCATGTCCAAATGGGAATCTCATGATCTAGGTGAAGCTAAGGAATATCTTGGCATGCATATTACTAGAGATTGAAGAAAACACACATTGATCCTTGATCAAAATAAATATGCTGATAAAGTTATTGAGCAATTTGGTCAAGAGAATTGTAAGGAAACATACATTCCTCTACCTACTGGATATATTCCAAGACCAAATGAAGGAAAGGGGAATCCTTCTCTCTAATCCAAATACCAATCTGTTATCGGATTCTTGCTTTATATTATGCTTGGAACCAGACCTGACATAGCTTACACTGTGATCAAGATGTCCCAGTTCTCTTCTAATCCATCAGAAGAACATTTGCAAAAGGCAACACAGATAATTTGTTATCTGTCTCATTCCTCTACTCTTTGCATCACTTATTCTGCAATTGGAGAAAATAATGGATTGATTGCCTATTCAGATACTGATTAGGCTGGAGATGTCAAAACATCCAGATCAACTACTGGATATGCAATGTTTCTGGCAAATGGAATCATTTCCTGGTTATTCAAAAGACAGAAACATGTCAGACTCTCTTCTACTGAAGCTGAGTATTGTGGTATGACTGAATGTGCTAAACAAATTCAGTGGATTCGAAACCTCTTCGGAGAGATCAAGATACCCTTAGGTTGCATACCAATGTGTGTCGACAATCAAGGAGCAATCTTTCTCGCTTCAAATCCTGCACAAGAAGGTTGTACTAAACATGTATGCATTCCAGAACATTACATATGTGAAGCTGTTGAAAACAATGAAGTAGAACTCTTTTATGTGTCTACTCATTCTTAGTTCATAGATATCTTCACCAAGAACCTTGGCAAAGTCAAGTTCTTAGAAGGTAGAAAGATGCTAACCCTTACACTGTTGTGGGCTGCAACAACAACGAGCTCAATGAGGAAGACCAACACGAGGAGGTGGCGAAACATGGTATCGACGTCGACAAGTATGACGAGGACGAGGTCGAAAATTGGAATGGCGATGGAGACGATTCGATATAACATGCAGTGGCCCCTTTACAGAGGGCTAGGCTGGCAGAGAAGCGGAGAGTGGTATCACTGAGTTGCAGGCACCAGGTTAGGTGGGTGGAACGAAGTGAATAGGACTAAGGTAGGAGGGAATTACAGGGAAGGTATATATATGATGAGC